>JAQFZY010000396.1:0-29744 GCA_034696285.1 Hypogastrura burkilli
GCGGGAGTGGTTATACCAAAATACCGACTGCAGCGTGCCGCGTGCTGCTGCTGCGGCTCGGTATAACCAAGCCTTTAAGCGTGGGCAGGACTCTAATGTTTTGAGAGCAGGACCAGTTCTGATTAGAGTGTGACAGGGTTCAGAGGGCAAGAGAAAGTTTAGGTTTGGGTCTGTTGGCCTGCTGCCATTTAGGCACTGCTGGGATCGTAAAAGTGAAGCATAGATTGTTTTAATTAAGATAGGGATTATTTTCCCCTCTTTTTTTCTGGAAAACAAATTAATTAAATGTCTACTGTCTACTTGTTTTCCCCCTCTTAATAGGCCTAGGCTATAATTGCTACTGTGTGTTGCGGAGGAGGGCAGGGAGCATTATAAAAGGCTCTTCTTTTTTTTGTTTATTCTGTAATTTCCTCTTTCAGTTCTCCCACTTGAACTCTCTTTACGCCCCAATCTTTTTTTTACCCTCCCAAAAATAAAGTATGCAGTCGTATTTTTAACAAGATTTTCCTTGCTGGCCTTAATTAGGGAATAGGACTGTTTGTGTAACACCAGAATAATATATACTACAAATACAGTGTTAAAGCTAACCCTCCGTGTGTATGTGTATGTTTGGGGATGAATCACGGACTGAGTGGAATTTATGATGCATTGTGTAGTTTGCTTCGTATTATGCGCACATTATTATCGTATCAAGAAAGGCGGTGCACATATCTAAGCTGTGCGTGTTCATCTTGTTAAATAATTGCCCTTCCCGCGCCTGCGCCACACAGTTGGTGTAACTCCATGTAATAGTGTTACAACGTAGTGTTAGACATTTTTTCAATGATTTATGATTTGTGCTGCGTTGTTACTAATCGTCATAATTGCGCATTAGCAAAAAATAAAATATTTTAAGTGATTGTCCGTAAAGTTTTTGATAGTCAGGCTAAGTTCCCTACAGATGCATATATAAATGGCAGTTAAATTCTAAACCTTATGGTTTAAGGTCAACTTTAAGGGCTTAACCTAACCTAACCTTAAACAAGACTAACAATTACATACTACATATCGCAGCGATGCACTAACACTACACTCATAACTTCCACAGAAATTATTGGTGCACAGCTCTAATCCCTGAAGCCCTATCACATTTTTCAGCGGTCACATTTACCCTCGCCTTGATACGACTTTTATTTAACAAAACATCAAGATTTGTGCAGTATGGGATTCTTAGCTAGCTTTTAGCTCAACGTCATCGACAGTTTGAAATGTTCGGTTCACTGTAAATGTAAAGTGGAAAGCTTATATATGTAGATTTACCTTGCTCTCATTTATCACGTTATCATGTACTTCCTATTCCTACATTACATTCAAATCCGTAGTCATAGTGACTGTATGCGCATTCCAGCCATTCCTAGGTCTGTAATCTGTATGGTCTTTTAGTTGTAGTTTGTCGTAAGTAGGCCCGGTACGAACTTGTGCACGGTCATAAAGCTTGCACTTTTTGTGCATGTCCACTAATTACTTACCTTTAGACTCCTAATTAGAGTGACTCTTCCGCACTAAAATATTAGTATTGTTCCCGACATCTCACTCACTTGTTTTTATAAGGTAAGAACTAACTGGCGGCGGAAAGAGTTACGAGGACATTCATCTTTTTTTATGTCTCCCCGCCGTGTCAGGTTCCTCCAAACCAAACTACCGTTTCCTCTTCATGTGCAACTTTTAAATTAACGTGGAGATGCTAATTTACTTTATTGAGACAAGATAGCCCGTGATTAACTATCTCTCCTACTGAATATTAGGATTTAGTCCTTTTCGCGTCAGGGCTTAATTCCCATGTTCCCATGTTGTGAAAACATGGACCTTAATCCGTATCTCTGGCTCCGCCTCCTTCCATTTTAACTATTTCATTGTGTATTTAAAATGTTGGTTTGTATTGAGGTACAAAATAATTGATCTACACATTGTTTTGATATTTAACGTTTGTCTAATTTTACTACGGCTATGTACACAATTCGGAGTTATCGAAGCCGTATTTCTCATCCGCTTAGAGCCGTGCACTTTCTAGGAATACTTGATAGAGCGCGTTTCGACTGTATCAGGAATTTGGGCTTTCCATTTTACAGAAACAATGATACAATTATTGCTTCCCGATTCCGGTATTATAGGATACGCAATACGCAGAGCGCGGTAAGCGTACATAAATATGACATGCGACCTTCCGCTCGCATTTTATTTTATATTATATGTTCTAAAACTGCGGGCAGCGGTATACGTTGCTCCAAAAATAAAAATCCAATATATATCTGTTACAGTTTAGCCAAGCCCTAGGATTGATTTTATGTTTTTGACTCTTGATGTTGATTACAGGTGTACAAGAAGAAGACAGAGGCGGCCAAAAAGGAGTACTTGAAGGCACTGGCAGCCTATCGAGCCAGCTTAGTCTCAAAGGTAAGCGGAAGAGAGTCATTTGAATACATGTACCGATATGTTACTGGATTTTATAGCTCAATATTATGATGTATTAGTAGCTAAAGTACGATGCAGGGTATATATTACTGCACTGTATTTAGAGATAATTAGGAAATGATTACTTGCGCGTTCCATGTTCGTTTCCCAATGTACGGAATGTATATATTCCGTGACTCCGGGAGCTTAAGGAAAGGGTTGTAGGCCCATTAATTAGTCCTGACTCATTTTTATTACTCCCTGTCTACAGTCTACAGGATTATTATTACAGTTCACTAATATACTGTGTTTTAAAGTAATTTATCTCGTATTTTGCGAACTATGCGTATAGTATCCTCGTGCGTTGCTTTTATTCGAGTTTTTTGTATGAAGAGTTTTGCTACGTATCTCCCCTCATCCGTATGTGTTATGCTAATGCGAATACTACGTAATGTTCAGTTTTCACTAACACTTCAGATCCATTTCAATTTTGAGGGATTTGTGATTTGATGTCATCTTCTTTCCGATTTCCATAAGTTATGAAGCCCTGACATCTAAATTACTGTGATCAGTAGCATTAACATTCCCCCTCCTCTGTCACTGTCAGGGCCAGCCATTCATTCCCGTTCTACTCATGCATTAAGTAGATGTAAATGTTTCGGAGATTGAGCCCGGCTCTTTTATCATTTATGGATTTCCGCAGGCTTTTTTTGACGAGATTGAGCGGAACTAATAGGAGAAGTCTAGGAAATAAATGTTTCAGAAGGACCAAACTGCCTAATACTTCGGCATCCACCTAAAATGTTTTCCATTTTGATGAAAAGCCCGGACCTTCTTATTTGAATAAATCCTATTATCCTTGAGTAGGCACTATCAGGCAGTCACAGTGTTTCCTTCTTGAGGAATAAATATAAATGGGAATGATGGATTTCCTAGCGGATAAGTTTAACTGTAATGGGCCCGTCGTATTAAACTGAGCCGAAGAAGGAGCCCATATCGCCTCTCCCAACCAACCAACCCTTTCATGTGCAAGTTCTCCACACTCACACTTATCCGTGAAAGATGAAACGTGAAATACAGCAGTACTCCATACTACGTGGAAGTGGGAGATGAAAAAGTGCCAAATTATGATAATAACGTCATTTGTGATATGCATAACAAAAGGGGATGATTTTAGGCGAGAATCCGGCTGTCTCCTCTCCCAAGACTCAGCCTCCGTATATGTATATGGGCTCTATTCCGATTTATTATGGGCCTAATGTTATGTTATGTTGGGATTCTCTCGAAGTTTGGTAACATCAAAAGGACTGTCATTTTCTACTTGTCAGAAACGGAGGAGGATGTGTGTGTGTGCATCTATGGAAGACTTCTTTTTCATATGTAAAGTATTTTAATGCTTGATATCCGCCAATGTCGGATATAACTGCATACAATATGTGGGAGGACGCATTATTCTGGATCACCACTTTTGGGTGATATAAATACGATAGAATGTGAAGGGCAGCATTAACGAGTAATGATACATTTCTTATATAAGTACCGTAAATAGCATCTTAGGCTATAGTTCTAAGTATCCTTATTTTTAATTTTGAACAATTTTTTATTATTAAATTTTTAATGCTGATAAGTATGTACCTATATATTGTTTGTACTTAATATGACTAATATTTAAGTAGTACTGCATATCGCATTTCGGGAGTAATAGTTATAATATACTTTGGTACAAGTCAGTCTCATGCTCATGCCCGTAAATAATATTAAATTCACGTTATGGGTACGTATAGCCCGCACTCCATATAATGTCCCTTTCTGACGATTCTCCGAAATCTGAATCCGTAAAATGTCAAGTTCCGTTCCTGTGTGCGTAATAGTGGAATGGGAGGGATCCGGGAAATAATGCATTATGATGGAACCGTACACTATACGGATTTTCCAAACTGCCATAAATCATGGATCATGTTCATATTACGCTTTTTTTATACTCAGCGCCCTATAAATCAGCATAATAACATGAATATGAGAGGGGAAAGTAAATATGGAATCCATAATTATTTCCGGGACTATGGATGACAGGTTGGATTTTGTGTGCCTTTTGACAGATTATTTTTTGCTTATTGTGACCTTACTTGGAATTAAATAGTATTAAATGGGAATTTTAGATATTTTCCTGGGATAGTAAGGAATAACCTATACTTGTTCATAATTTTCGAGAAAAAATCTTCAAAGTCAGAAAGTTATTAAATAAATTAATAAATTGTAGCTGAATATTAATATTAACTGGGAACTGGAATCGACTCACAGCTGCCGCTTCCCTTCCACTTTTATTTAGCTGGCTACAATGAACTTTTAAGACAAAAAATATGTGAAAATCGTAAATGATGCGGACTATGCCAAAGCCTCATATTACTCACACTTGTCTCACCAACTGCTTTTGCACAGTAGTAAATTCAGGTGAACGCTGTTGGAAATTGGACACTGAGGATTTTGCTTGCTAGAGCATTAAATTGCATGCCGAGCCGGATTCAGTTTCCGAGAATCCCGAACTTCGTCTGAGAACACTTTCCGCGTTCTGTCCATTCGGCATATTACGAGCTTCCTGTACCGTCTGTACGTAACACAGCAAAATTAATCCCTGCAGCTTTTGCTTTTGGCTAATGATGAGAAAAAACGGTATGAAGTTCCTTTGGAAATTCGTAGAATTGTCGGAATTTTGTTTTTTGGGTAAAAAGGAGGAAGTGTAAGCAAATCATTGATACACAAAGTATTTCGCACCTCTGAATATTCATTACAAAATTAGGCCTCTGTGAGAATCCGCTAACTAAAGGGAACTGTTTATTTAGTGAGGATTCCACGGCTTGAACAGGCAGGGACTGTTGAATTAGTCAAATATTTCAACGTCAAGTCCGAATTACAATGGGGAGCCTCTGAATTATGCCCTATATATCCATATGCGTCATATACCTTAACGTTATAATTCCCAGTTCATTGTACAGAGACAATGGGAGAATAATGATCTAATCTAGGCACGTTGGAAGTCCTAGCTAAAGGAATGAGTCCTACTGGAGGACCCAAAATACACACAATACCTTTTTAAATACTGTATTAATCTTCATCATTTTATTATTAACACGGCGGAAGCAATGAAACTGACAGATCTCATCAAGGGCTCTCCTACTAATTTATTGCCTTCGTCGTAATTGTACGGCTTGAAGTGGGTGACTACAAAAAAGGACTCCTGCTAATGAATTGGTTTCTCAAATGTGATTATTCTCACTCCAGCATGGCATTGTGTTCAGAAGGCTTTCTCTACACTTTGGCACTGCTCAAAATTCAAACTGAATACATGATGAAGCTACTGCATCTAATCAGTAGGCAGGGAATGCATTGGGAGGCTCTGCATTTTGAATGGAATAGATCTGTCTAGAGATGAAAGATTTGTATAAGGTTCCAGCAGAATAAACTGTCGAGCAGAACAGAATTTTACGTATTGACTTATCTTATTCAAAGGATCAGAAATGCTCCGCCTGACTTGCTTCAGGTAATTACAGGTGATTCCTCCAAATTATATTAATTAAGTAGCAATCCGGGTGCATTGTACGTATGTAATGTACTTTTGATAAAAAAACTAGTTGATGATGGCCGTAATATTTTTTTTTAAATTCAGGTTAATTTTTGTGTGTATTAATATAGTAACTTAATATTAGTGCTATCTGCTGCGCGAAAGAAACATAGACTTTTGCTCAAAGCCTACAACAGTAAGATGCTGGGCGCACGAATGTTTTAGTCGGTTTATATTGGCTTCATACCAAATTAATATTCCAATCCATACCTTAGTCATATTTTATGGTTTACGCATTTCCATAATTTATTTTAGGCTAAATTGTATATTTTTTGGACAGCATTTATTAAATACAAAATACAAGCCTCTAATATTTAAATCTATTTTCTGCTTTTCAGGGAGCCCCGACGGACTCCGCAGACGGGAGCGGGATGTATCCACCCGGCTTCAATGCAACCATGCAGCAGTCGCAACAGGCCCAGGCCCCTCCTCCCCAACAACAACAGCAACAGCAGCACTATAGCCAGCAGCCCGGCTACTACGGACAAGGGTCGGCCCAGCAAAAGAAGGCCCAGACCCCTCAGCAGAGCCCTCAGCAGCAACAGGCCCCCATGCACTCGCCCCAACAGGCTCCGCAACAACAGCAAATGATGCAGCAGCAGCAGCAGCAGCAGATAGGGACTCACAATCATAATATGCTCGATAATCAGTACGGCTCCATGCGGCAACAGCAGCAGCAGCATCCCAACTCTGCCTACATGGCTCAAGTAAGTATTCATATGCGTATAACCCTAAACAGTGTCGTTGGGCGGGTGTTTTGTGGGATTGTGATTTAATGAGATGTGATGTGATTTAGTGGGATTTGATGAGATTGTGATCTAATAGGATTAAATGGGATTTAATCGAATTTAGAAGGATTTAGTGAGACTGTGATTTAATGGGATTTACTGGGACTTGAAGGGATTGTGATTTAGTGGGATTTAATCGGATTGTTATGTCATTGTATTTGGGGAGATTTAGTGGGATTTTATGAAAGTTTGATTCCATAGTGGGATTTAATGGGATTGTTATTTAATAGTATTTGGTGGGATTTAGTGGGATTTAATGGAAGTTTCATTTTAAAGGACTTACTAAGTAAAAATTTAATATTATCCCAGTTCGGAGTGCTTTTGGTCAAGTGGGATAAGCAACTTTGAAAATTGCTGCCGAATTAAATCCCATTAAATTAAGTATACGAATTCCCTTAAAGCACAAAATCCAATTAAATCACATTACACTACTGTGTGATGGAATTTAGTTAAGGAAGGCGGATTCGAAACAACTGTGGAACTGTATCCCTAGGGCATAGTTTCCTGAATACTGAAATCTTGGAATGATTCTACGTTTTCTCAACCTCTGACCTTATATTGTTCATCCTTACAGATGGGAGACGGAGTTCATGGAATGGGCATGAGCGGCGGGATGCATATGCAACAGCAAGGCGGAGCCCATGCCCAACAGCAGCAGCAGCAAGTCATGAGTCATTTGAGTAACGAGAGTCACAGTCATCCGCACGGGCGTGGAGGTCAAATGTGCATCCGAAACGGTTGTAACAACGGGGCTATGACGAGTCAGGAGTGGGACGAGGAGTACTGTTCCACAGACTGCGTCGTCACACATTGCAGGTAAAGATACACATTTTAATAATCCAATCCTGCTGACTCTAAAAGGCTCCACGATAATAGTGATTTTACTATAGTATGTACCGGAGATGATAAAATTAAGTGGAATAAGTGCCCTCTTTCTAGTCCAATCCAAACCTAATCTAATCGAACAAGAGTAACTTTGCTTAACCGTTTATGAATATGTGTTATAAACTAATTATTATACTGTTGTGTTTAATTGTAGGGATGTCTTTACCAATTGGGTCTCTACGAACCAAAGCGGAAGTTCTACGTATCATGCTGGCTCGGCTAACAAGTATGTCAACTCTCAACACGTGAATTTGCTTGAGCTATTTGTATTTCAGTCATTTCTAACATTTTTTTAAATCTTATTTTCTAGATTCTCTAGCCCAGGAACAGGCGGAATAATCGGCCCTGACGGACTCTCTTATGTAACCTAGGAAGTCCTACAGAACACATGAAAACGTACTTTATTGCAAAATTTAGACAAAATAGTTTAGCAGTCTCAACATTTTCTATAATAATATATGTACCATGCAGTTATTAGTTATTACAGGTTAGGCCTTGGCAAGCCAAATACTATTCTGTTTGAAGATGTATAAAGTATATCCATCCCTACAATTAAGCATTGTTTAATGTGCACACATTTTCTTCCGGAAATTAGTTTTGAAGTAATTTGATCACTGTGATATTTGTCATCAGATTTCTTGATTTTCAGTTTGGTTTATTTATTTAGAATGATGCCTGAGATGGAGGTTGTCTTTGTAAATGTACGTGTATAGTCACTCTTGATTCTATGACAAGTTACTAAATTCTAGCATTCCTATCCCTCGATTATTTAATAATTGAGTTGTGAACACTGTGAACTGTGAAGTTTAGGTTATTTTAGTCCGACTTGTATTATGAGCAATACTGACAATGCAAAGTTTTGAAAAGAAGAGAATGAAGTGCGCAATTAACTGAAGCTTGGGACGAGAAAGGTACACACATGGTGTTACCAATTCTACTGAGGAACTGACACGGCCCTGTCCTAGAGTCCTGTAACGTAGTTATCATTTAAATAATACTGTTATTTGATGTCTAGGAAAAATTATATGTATAAAGTTATCTTATTAAATATGTATAAATATATAAACGGCATTGTAAATGCTAATGTGCGTAAGTAGTATGAATATTGTGTGATTTCAAAAAGTATTACATAATATGCGGTGTGTAAAGCTCGTAGCACTATTTTATGTGAAACTTTTAAAATCAATCATTTCATTAAATGAATTATGATTGGGTTAGGTTTAGATGGTGTGTATGTAGAAGTGAAGAATACTTTGTTTTTCTACTAAATGGAAGAATAGAGGAGTTATTAAAATTCAAGTAAAGTTGTACTGTATTGGAATCAGCAAGATTCGTAATAAATTGTACAGATTTGCGACAACAATATATACGTAATACCACCTCAAAGGTAATAACAAATGACGCTGGATAATGGTAAGGTTACAACTAATTTTAAGCTAGGTCCTATCTGCATGTCTGTACTCTGTATGTCTAACGTTTTTGAATATACAAATATGGCATTAGAAATGCGAATGTGCCAGAAAGCATGTTTCATTGAAGTGCAAAGTGCAACACTTTGCATAATATACATACATTAGACATTAGGTATTATTCTACCTTAAACAATGTATGTATTATATTAAATAATTAAATTCCAATGTCTGGTTAGAGTCCTGCTTCACTGTATGGCTATTAATCTCGTTTATGGGCTAGCCATAATGCAGTTAAATTATGGATAAGGAGTTAGGTACCGTAAGATTGTGAAATAGATTATACGTAATATATACTAGTACTAGATCATCACATACATAGTTTACAGTAGGCTGGAAATACTAAATCACTTTAAAATGATTAAGGATGAGTAAAACTATACGTTTTAAAAATGCCAATGAGGAAATGAGATTATTGAGTCATTCTTTGATTCTCTATTTTTAGCTTCTCACTCTACGTAGAAATAATCGTCAAGGTCTGTAAGCGTACCAAGTTTCGTCGAAATTGATCTGATAGGATTTTAACCCCATATGACCTCCGATGACCCACAGGGGGTCAAAGAGGCGAGATACGACGTTTTTGTGCCTAGAGGAAAGTTGCTGAGACTGACAAGCTACGTAAACATTGTTCAGGAGGTCAAGATATATAAGTGTAAGTGGTGTAAGTACCAAGTTTAAACCAAATCCATATGAACTCATTGTGTCATGAGGAATATTTAAACGATCACCAAAAAATTCTAAATCACCAATTATAACAGATTTACTCACTATGGTTTTGAAATATTTCAAATAAGAACATTTTAATTCCATTAATTATTGTAAAATAAATAATATTTTGCTCATAATAAGTTTCAAATGGTTGATGAGTAATTTGGTGGAATTGGTGAGGAAGTTTGCTTTAATTGGTGAGAGATTTCGAATAAATGGTGATAGTTTAAATAGTCATACATTCAGTCCGATAAACCTTAGGTAGCCTTACCAAGAGACTCATGTTCGAATTCGAAACTCATAAAAATTAGTTTAGGGTAAGGTTGTCTTGGTAAGTCTTTGAGATGTCAATTTCGTCACAAGACTGGCCGGTCAGAACGGTAATTTTATGAGAGTTGCATATTGTATCCAAATAAATATTTATTCCAGATTCCCAATATGCTCGTCCTCAATAAGATCCATAATTATGTTTGTGCAAGTACAAGTGCATCACGGTGCTCGAAATAGGTAAAATTAACTAGTACGAATGGTACTATGTATATAGGTGTGTGATAATGATGATGATGCCGAATGACGAAAGAGAAGCATTCCGGCGTAATAAGTTAAAATGGAACGAGTCACGCTTCCTATAATCCAAGTTAATGATATAAATCTGATTTTGGGAATCTAGAGACTCTTGAGGTCGAGACAGGACTTCCAGCGTCGACTTCCCCAGTTCCTCAGCTTGTCCATGATTTTGAGGCTCTTCTTCCGCATCCCTGTACAGTTCTTTAGCTCAAGCTGAGTGCATAGGCCGGCCTGTAGATCCTCCACGTTAATGTTTAGGGAGATTGACGTCTCAATATGCTTGATATTGTGGGACTTGGATAGGCTCACTGGCTCTGAAATGAGGATCAAGTACATTTTAGGAATTATTGATTAGCTTCCAAGTGTTTATCTCAAATTTTCCAATTGTACATAGTAAGCTATGTACTAAATATAATTGAAAATGGAAATATTCACCTTCAATGCCCACACATCTACCCCGCTGTAAGTCACATTTATTTGCAACTAGGACCACAGCTTTGCCCTGGCAGGGATCGAATCCTTCTAAAATTGACTGAACGGCGTTGAAGGAGCTCCGGTCCGAGATAGAGTACATCAGAATGATCCCGTCGTACTTGTACAAATGGGACGGCTGCTCAGAACAATTAAATCGGAATTGGGTCACAATCTAAAATCTACTAATTTCCCGGCTCCAAAAAAAAACTCCATTTTGAATTACCGCATTTCCGTCAATCACAAACTTGATATTAAAATTGTAGTCGGGATGCTTGTACGTGCTGGTCAGGTTCGGTGAGGTTGGTTCTTTAGGAAAAAACAAAGTGCGTAAAGAGCATTATATGTGCTATGTGCAAAGATGTGCAAAATAAGTGTATTTCAAAGATGTATATGTATATGTATGTATAAGATGTATATGTGTATGATTGTATGTGCTGCATAGATACACTATGGACCATGCTCTAGCCTTCGCCATTCAATTCAGCAAGATGATGAGCCCCACGTGCGGGTTCCTGGATCCGCGGATCAATACGCACTTTTTATGAATGGGAAGTTGCGTCACGACTCTCCCTCAAGTCCGGGTCCCTTATAAGCCTGATTCCGGATATTTAGGTCACTGACTCCGGTCTCTGCGTATGCGGGCGGGTGAACAACTTTTAGGCCTCCTCCTGCCCTAGTTTCCTATGTATATATCTGTATGGGGAAAGTGCGTGTGGCGCCTTGTCTCACACACAATTCCCAACTCAACACGTGGACCTCCTATTGATCCTAGAACAGGCCCAGCTTTCCCTGAATGGGAACACGGAAGCTTCGGCGGAAAGCGGCGCTACTTATTTCCTATTGCTTACATAGTATATATGTACATATATCCATATATGCGCCTACGTGTCTCCAGAAAAGCCTGGATCACCATACCCTGGAAGTATGTATCGTAGCCATTAGGTTTTTCAAGTAATTAAAATGAAATGCACGCTCTGAAATTAGTTTGACCCAAAAAAAATGGGATTTAGCCCCAAAAAATATGCAGATGAAGAAATACGGATTTCGGACAAGCTTTTTGGGGAGCATTAATATTAAATACAAGCTATAGTCTGATTTCAAATATCATGAAGAATTGTTGAAGGACGAAAAATAAGGAATATTTAAACGATCACCAATTAATTCGAAATCTCTCACCAATTAGAGCAGATTGCTTCACCAAGGTTTTGAAATATTTCAAATAAGATCATTTTGAAATCCGTTTATTATTGTAAGTCAATAATCTTCTGATAATAAGTTTCAAATGATTGGTGAGGAATTCACTGTAACTGGTGAGGAAATGTGCTTGATTTGGTGAGAGATTTCGAATAAATTGGTGATAGTTTTAATGGGAGCCACAAAAAACACTGCTACGGGATTACATTGCCCCTTACCGTCCACTTCCCCGAAAACTGAGAGCAAGCACTTCTTCCCCACACTCTCTGACCCAATGACCGCCACATGGTACGTCTTTAGCTGCTGCCGCTCGAGCCCAACGGGTGAGTTTGAGCGGGTGCTTGAACTGCTGCTCCCCAGCTTGAGGGGGACGTTCATGTTCCGCTGGGGTGAGAGCGAGAGGCTAGGAGTCTGCAAAGGAGCCGGAATCAGCCGCAAATCCTAGTAAGGACCGTATGGCTCAAAGTTCTGAAATTACCTTTGACCCCTTCCGTGAGCCCGCATAGGTCAAGTTCGACTCGGAGCTGGAGCTGCTCACAGAGCACTGGGAGGCCTTCCGACAGTACTTGGGGGAGAGGCTCCTCGGTGACGGGCTCTTGGCCTTGGTCCCCAAACTGTTGAGTGCCGCCTGGTGCGGGACGAACTTGGATCTCTTCGGGCTCGGCGTCTTGGCCCGGCGAATGTACTTGAGAGCAGAGCCCGTCTCCACGACCCCAATTGACCTCGAGCGCTGGCGCTGGAAGGACTCCGACATCACGTTGTTGGAGTAGTGGAGGGGATCTGTGAGCGTGATGCGGGGGAGGACCGGGGAATACGGGACCTGCCAGAGTACATATGGACAATTAAGTGAATTTTAAATATTACATTCCTTCCGCTTTCTTTGCTTACCTTTAGATTAGTACAAGAGGAGCCGAAGCCGAGCCCATAGTAGGCAGCGTAGGCCCCGGTCTCCTCATTGTTGTAATTGTAGGTGAGCGGGGGGAGGGCGGGGCGGGTCGGCGTATTGTTATTACTTAGGAGCATCGTGACGGCTGATGATCACAACCTTCTGAACACATTGACTTGAGCTGAACACAATTAGTGGTGGGGTATAGGAGGGGAGGGCGGAAGATTACATGATCTTCATGTTGAGCCTCCTGCCTTTCTCTTCTGCGAGCTGCTGAGGGAGTTAACAGACTGAGACGCCGAGCACAGGCACGAGCTGGCTCTTATAGGAAACTGAAAGTGTGTTTCCTTTCCCTTCTGGCACTACCTGACACTGCGAACTGCGAACGTCCTCGTGGGAAAATTGTGCGTTGTGCGTGCGTGCGGCCTGCTCTACTTCTGCAAGGCACGGGATCCGGATCTCTCTCCCCCTAATCCTTCCATTGTCTACTTGGGCCGGATTAGGCACGTAGGACCCGACTTCTGACATTCCCTCCGCCAATTCCAGGAGGATTCCGGACTCATTCTTTAAGCCAGTTATGACAGGGGTAGTGGCTCTAACTTAATAAGGTACAGGTAAATCCCGGTTGGGCTGTAGTCTGTATCAAGTCTTGCCTTCTTGATTTAACCTGTCTGCTATTTTGCTGCAGGCCGAATTTTGGTAATTAACCTAAAGGACAATGCACTTAATACGCTCAAAATGCCCGTCGGTTCGATTTGCGTCATAACAGGATACTCGTATAGAGATTTTGATGCTGAACAACGTTTAAATTGGGACCAAAGGCGTATCTCGACTCCTTGACCCACTGCTGGTCACCAACAGTCATATGCGCGACATAAATGCCCGTCTGTTAGATTTGGCCGAAACTGGGTATTCTGACCCCTAGTTTGGTGCTGAACGAGGATTAGATTTTAAATATACACAAAATACGTATCTCGACTCCTTGACCCTCTGCGGGTCACCAAAGGTCACCTGCGTGACAAAAATGCCCGTTTGTTAGATTTTACCTAAACTGGGTATTCTGACCCTTAGTTTGATGCTGAACAAGGTTTAAATGGGGATCAAAGGCGTATCTAGATTCCTTGACCTGCTCCAGGTGACATATATATATGTCACAAGGGTAAACATTCAGATGACCCGTAGTGGGTCAAAGAGTCGAGATACGACTTTGAGCCTGTTACATTTAGACCTTGTGCAGCACCAAAAGAGGGGTCAGAATATCAAGTTTCAGCGAAATCTAACAGACGGGCATTTTTTTCACATGTGACCTTTGGTGACCCGTGGAGGGTCAAGGAAACAAGATACTGCTTTGGTCCCTATTTGAACATTGTTCAGCATCAAAAGTTCTATAAGAATACACCATTTTAAGGCAAATTGGACAGGCGGATATTTTGTGTATATTAAGAGCCTTGTCCTTTACTTAAATGTAAACAAATCATACTGACGAAACAGTGAGCAATGCAAACCTAAACCTACGACATGTGGATCTCACATATGCATATGAGAACATTTGGCTCATTTCAAGTTTCTGTATGTAGTTTTTAACTTCGTTTATTGGAACTATTCAAAAACATTAACAAAACATAACAATGCCTGGTTCAACTCTCTCTTCAGTGGTATCCATGTCCGTGGTTGTCTGGTGGCTGCCGAACCCAGTATCCGTATGGCGCAAAGTGTTCGTATCCATGGGGTTTGGACTGACCTCGGTAGACCTTGATTTGGACTCGACCCGTCCCATGCCCACTGTGCCCGCCTGCAGAAAGGACCATACAGTTTATCATTGGAAATATGAGACATGATCAGAACACTGTAGCTATTTTTTAAATGGAGAAGTCTTACCAGCAGCAGTCTCGAGGTCCCCGTATTCCTGGCGCCCCGGGCGTCCCAGGACCGCGCTCACCCCAACAATGCACAGGAGCAGGACTGCACTGTACTTCATGACTGATTCCTGGCCTTTGGTTGACTCTAAACTTGGACTTGCTGAAGATTCAGTATTTATAGAGAACAGATGGAAGTGTAAATGGAGTTGGGCCAATGATTAGCAGGTTCACGGATGGGCTCAGATCCTCCTTCACGTTCACGCCCTGCTTCCAACCTCAAATAATTACTGTTAGCACTGTTAGGGTTATGGGAATTGGGGATGACAGGAGAGATGAAGATGATCCATATTTACGCACCAAGTACTACCATTCACCAAGAATCCCTGCGGGAAAGTATACTGATTTCTGTGTGGTTATACCAGGTGTCGGATACACGAGCTCTCACTTTTTGTTAAGTTCGCATGAATGCGTAGGAGAACAATGTACCTTACAATACAATAGGAATATGATTTTGATACATCAGTTAAATGCTCAAATTTGACAAAAGAATTAGTATTTTTTGCTTATTTGGGCGAGAGTAACTTCTCATTTTTTTATTTGCCTTGGTTGTCATTTGCCATGCCTCCCTTGGCTCGCACTGTTGCCAAGACGCTGTATACGTTCAAACTTGCGTCCACATTAATTACGACATCAACTTGTATTTAAAATGTGGATGCGAGTAACTTTTTTTTTTCAAAGTGAAATTACCTGCGAGAGTAACTATGTACTACCGTCCTACTATGTACTTTCATATTTTTCATTTCAAACTAAAATCCCCTGCGAGAGTAACTAAAATACTTCTACATACTGGAATAATATTTATTTTCTACGTACTTATTTTTTCAAAATACGGTTTGTATGCTTTGATTGGACTGATGAGTAAATGAGGAATTCATAAAATGCAATCGATTTCAAGAATGAAGTTTATTGCTTCCAGTATTAAATAAAAGCCAGATCCACACTATGTTTGGGATAACAAGAAACGAGGGCACACATCATTTTATGAATACACACAAAATAGCTAGTAATATGGAATTAAAATGGATTTTTACGCCCTTAGAAACTTAAACGTAATCGTTAGATACTTTCAGCATAAAAAATATATATTGGTAGCCGTGCATATAACGTCTTTTCGCTGGTATTGGTTTGTGTTGTACAACCGGCGGCGTGGCCCTAAAATATATATATATATATACATAGATTCAGATACAGAATACAGGTACATGCTTAATCCGTCGGGAACAATAGTTAAGAATAATTAGTTGAATGTATAGTCATTACCTCTGAGCCAAGCTTACATGCCGTCATCCCGATCTTTCGAACACTGTGACAGTAGTGTTCGGGTTGTGCTCTGTTCTTTTGCAGAGGACGAGTGACTGCGCGCCAGGCTGGATGCCCTGCCAGAATAAGATCCGTCATTGGATTAGCACTGCTTTGAGAGATAGGCGGAGATCCGGGACATGTCAGAGTTAAACGCTATTAGTGTATCACGTACGAAATTTTGATTTGGATAGTTTTCCGAATAGCGTTTTCAAGGAGCCGCTCAATGTCGGCCGAGTCCTGGAGTCAGGAACTCTCACTCTATTCATTCAGGAGTCGTAAGGGTTATGAGCGTAGAAGTAACAATTTGGCCAACTTCGGTTCTCAGCGCTGGACAGAAATGTAGATACATACAATAACTTAGGCCAGATTCCAATAATTATAGTTGCTTAATCCTCCAGGTATACATACTTACGATATAGAAACAATTCTTCAGAATAATTAGTTACTTAGTCATTACCTTTGACTCAAGCTTGACGAGCCGTCATCCCTATCTTTCGAACACTGTTACAGGTTAGAGTAGTGTTCGGGTTGCGCTCTACTATTTCGCAGAGGACGGGTGACTGCGAGCCAGGCTGGAGAACCGAACGAAGGCACTGGGCTGTCATAAGATTTGAAGTTTGAACTGGATATAAAGGACGTATTACTAGAGACTGCTGTACTATTTCGTTTGAACTCTATGAAAACGTTATTAGTAGTCAATCAGGATTTGATGATAATGATAAGGAGTGATGCGTGTTGCATCCTAAAATTATTTTTGGAACTGACAACGAACTCATTTGTTATTTTGAGAGCTCAGTTCTCGAATTTGTACACGGCGCTAACCAACCGGCTTGACCCAAGCCATGGTTGCCATGGTTCTTAAATACTGACATAAATATTAGTGCTGCCCAAAGAATTTTGGATTTTGGACCAAAACCAAATGTATTGAATTGTGATGTAAAAGTAACTTACAATGTATGTGTCAATTTTTAAATGACCTTTCTTTCAAAAGGGAACTCGATTTAGCTGGAAAAGTATTTAAATTAGCCTATGTACATTAATATATGTATCTAAATTGGCCGACTAATTTTAGACACGCTAAAATGTAAGGCATACCTATGTGTTTAGAAGTGTACAATTTCTATAAAAAGGACGCATCCAGTTAACAATATATTTGACCATAATTATCTTCTAAAGCAAAAAAATTGACAACATAACAATTGACAAAATTGCTATTAGTTATTTATTTATTATGATGAGATACTACTACTACGTTGCCACATATAAAAGCTACATAATGTAGACTAGAGGTATTGTATTATGTAATTAAGTCTTAGAGAGCGTGCAGACGGATTTGCTGATATTGATTTGAGAAACAACTCAAGCACAACGAACATCTATTGTTCCAAACTTTTGGATCTTGAAAATGGAATCCGTGTCGTTTACGGAGAGGACGCCTGTTTTTGTAGGCTTTCTCTCAAGATAGGTTTTGATTGGACGTGAAGAGGAGCGGGTTTCTTTCACTTCTACATAGTAGACTCCGTTTATTTGGATCCTCTTATTGTAGAATGTTCATGTTTATTTTTATTTTGAAAAACTGACGCCTGAAGCTTTACGTGTTTAGTACTTGAATATCTTCATATTCATACCCTTCAGATTTAACCTTGTTTTTTAAAACCCCGTCCAGTCCTCAACGTCAACGTCCTCGTCTAGAGGGAGTTGGACATTGGACACCATCAGCCTTCATCATTGGTAATCACATCAGTAATTTTCATACATATGACATATTTAGTTCTTTTTTTACTTAAGACATGTACTATACCTAGTTTAGTTATGTTAAAGTTTGTCTATTTATATGCTTATGTGTTGTGTATTGTGTACCCTTATGTACCCTGTGTACTGTTGATTGTGTAAATTGTAATTATAAATAAATTATGTAAATATAAATGGTAATGCACGGCCAACTGCTGCCAAAGCACTTCAATATAGTACTTTAGAATCAAAATTATGCCATATGCACGCATATGAAAAGATACGCATATTCTGATTTTAAGTAATTTCTAGACACCCCATTGGAAAGAGCATGAATTCGGTTTTAGAGCGAACCGTTATGGAAATTGATATATTAAATAATGGATTTCTATGTATATAAAATGAATGATGTAGTATGTAGGTGTATTTATAAATCAATTTATTGTAGGACAACAAAGTTCCAGTTTACCCAGTATGGGAGGTGGAGACACTGAAAACAATGGAATATCTGTAGCGAAACAACAAGAAACAGCGAAAAATAAAGCTCAAGCAGAATCGCGACAGCAGCTACCAGGCACAGCGGCAACAACGTTCGAACAGCCTGTCCCGATCCCGAACGGTTCGCGGAAATGTAGCACTGGCAATGGCACTGGCACTTCAAAATCTGTTGAACCAAATGGATCCATTCTTAAGTCATTAGAACCAAAAGTAGAAGCCGATTCTGAAGTTAATGAAGAGCTGCGGAGGACAACTTCGAACGGGAGCGTGAAGAATGGAAGAGTACTCGACTCCAATTCTCAAGTTTTAAAAGTCGAGCCTGAGCCTACAAGAAGTACTGTAACAGTTTCGCATGCAGAAATGACCGAGTCAATCCCATTCTACGCTCCCTGTATTACGAAGTGCCGGAAACCGTCCCTAGACACGGACGATGAGGTTGACGAAGAAGGGGATAGCACGTTGCCTCTGACGCCCGAGCAGGAGTCACCTTTGTCCACGACCACATCGACGCCTGTAAAGGAGAACGGCATTGGTGATGGTGATAATAGCACTGTGACCTTGAGCCCACCCCCGACCTTGGCATCAGTTGAAGAGATGGAGTTAGGTGATGACGAATTGGTGGTGAAGGAAGATCCAGTCGGTTTGGCTCTCAAAGGAAATCCAAAGTTCGCTTATCAGCCTATTGGGAATTCAAGAAATAGGGAAATGCTGACTTATAAATGTCTGAAATGTCCGACAGCGGTGAGGAGATTTTGTTCCAAATAATTTTGACTTTATGTATATCATTTAAATGGTTTTATGCACAGTGCTACCTACCGGTTAGCCTTAAATATTGGTCCGGTTTGTTGGCATTGACAATACAGGTGGATCGAATGGAACGACTTGCGTATCATTACAAATTCCATGGAAGTAATAAAAGGTACAAGTGTAACCGACCTTCCTGTGATTTTGCGGTAAGGAACAAAAAATAACATTTTGAATTAAGCTCTACACCTACACTGTTTTTACTTTCACAGATCAAGCTTCGTGACCTTTGTTTACGTACGAATAGGCTGACGAATATTTTGAACTTGATTATAGGTTGATCACCAACACATTCTTGTTCGGCACCTTGAGCGACATGACTTTTCCAGGGCTGCTGTTAAATCTACGCAGTGTCCTTCAAGCACATCGAATCCTGAAGAGGGTGAAAATAACGGGAATAAACTCTACTTCGACGGCGAGCTCTCTTCAGACGAAAGTGCTAACAATGGGGATGGGAATGGATTTGATCAGTCTGTAGCTCAGTTTGGTACTGTATCTCAGTATTCAAAGTCTAAGAAACGAAAGAAGCGCCCGACCGTGTTTGGTAGATCTAAGTTCAAACGAGGTGAGACTACATAATATTAGGTTTTAAAACGTTCGGTTGCAGTTTTACTGTAAGATCCTCTAACTGCTTTGATTCATGTTTCTCTATAGTTCCACGGACAAAGCCGAAAAAGAACTCCTATGCAGCTTTACATATGTCTGATGATGATTATGTCAAGTTCCAGGCAGGAAATCCAACTTTTTACTATCAACCATATTACAAGACATCGAAGGGAAAGAAATGCCAGGTTCGGACGTACAAGTAAGTCTTAACTACCTATATATTTATGACGTATGGATACTATTCACATTTTGAAATATATTACTACTTAAAAGTTAGTTGAAAGACAACTTCTGACTGTACTACTTTGTTTTAACATAAATACTTTCAATTCAATGCATATTCCTTTCCGAGGCCTTTCCTAATCAATTACAGCAGCACCTAATACCTAATACCTAATATATTTCAATATAATTAGTAAAATGACACACCAAGTATTTATAATTTGTATTAAGTAAATAGTACATATTATTACTAATGTGATATGTGGTACGATCTTATTATTGTTTGATAGGTGTTTGCTTTGCCCTTCCGCCTACGTCGAGTTTCCGGCATTCAGCAAGCACCTTATGTTTCATGATGCTAATTTGCCGTACAAGTAAGTCCCTGTTATAAGCTTTCAGTATACAGTTAAAGCTTCCAGGTAACAGTGACAGTGACTTTTTTACCAAATACGTTACGACCCAACAGGTGTCAAGTGTGTAACTATTCCGCAGCCACCACATACCGGCTCCAAAATCATTTGCATAAGCACAAACTTCAAGGGAACCTTCCCGAAGACCTACTGACTGTCCCTCCTCCATCCAAGAAAAACGTTTCTTCCAAACTTGTGCCTCTGTCGAGTGAAGAGGTTGCCCTTTTAGGGAATGAGGATGACTTTGAAATTGAGTTTGACATGGAGGATGATGACATAATTAGCGATGAGGAAATTGTGAGGCTTCAACCCATGACAAAGAGACAGAAGACTGGTAAGAATTGCGATCGGAAATTAAATATGATTAACTACTGCCTTCCTTTTGCATTTGCATTGCATAATATTTTCCCTCTTGCAAAGATTATGCACCTTTAGATTCGTCTATTTCCGACATTACGAACAATGCCCAACTGAAGCAAGTCCCGGTTGTTATGTTGGAGAGATTAGTCCTTGAGGACCATGACCTTGATCTCGATGTGGCGAAGGAAAATCCGAAAATGCACGCTGAAGAAACATACTTTACACATCAGGATTCAGAATCGTACTCTATTAAGTGTATCACCCCGAAAAAGGTCCATATTTCACATATTTGCAAGTACTAGTGTATCAAAGTTTTAGACTCCGCTTTGAATAGTAATTCACATTGATTTACTTTCGAATAGTTCAACGCAGAAAATTATTTACTGACCCAGTTGAGTGTGACCAATTTCATGCCGTTTCCTCAACTTGACATGGACTTGAGCAGTGATGCGATTGAGTTCGTTTCGGACGTTTCTGATGGAAAGAGCGCCTCAATTATTGCTGCTCTTGTCGCCTTAGGATATGATGTGCTTGTAGAGAACCATAATCCGACCGGATTTTGTGGGTGGGAGCTAAGAGGTAAGTACATTACATTCATATTTAAATTGTTGTTGATTGCAAGCTGAAATCTGTTGTATTCGAGTTAAGTAGATATATTAATATAAAATTCTCTTTTCGGATACCTACGTGTTTTACAGACTTAATCACACGTGGGAACGACACGGCCAAACTTGAGATTATCCTCTCACTCAAGTGTTTTCCAGAGCTCCAAGATAAATACGGATCCCACATGCGGCTTGAGCGAACGCTTCACCGTGGCGTCCCACTCTCCTCCTGTTACTTTCAAATTAGTTCTGCTGACAAGACCGGAACCCGGACGGTTCCTCCCAAAATAGTTAGCATGGCAAACTTTAGATCTATTCTGAAACAGCTCAACGTTCTGCCTGCATACTACCGACTGATGCTCCTCGACCGTGAGAACATGAAGCAGATAACGAATGATATGGACTCCTGGTGAGTCATAAGTCATACTCTTGGCCTATCGTAATTACACTGTTCCTCATCCTGGTGAAATTAGGAACCTTATTTTTAAATTATCCTTACAGGTATGCTTATTTTGAGGAGGCAATAAACCTGAAAACAAAGTTAGTTGAGGCCAAGATATCCAAAGTAAACCTCATCCTGACCCGCCTTGATAATGATATGGCATGGAGAAAAGCGGTAGGTAGCGCTTTGGATCTCCATTTGGTATTTCTTATTTTCGTTCTGACTCTAATTTGCTTTTCTGCCTGTAGAGACTGGATTTTTTGAGGACGGAGTTACAGACTGAGTACCCTTTTGAAAAGCCAACCTTTCAAGACTGGAGAACCAAGGACATCGAGCATCTTTCCAAATCAGAGAAGGAACTAGCCGAATTCAATGAGAAATATGCAGTAAGAAGCCGCTCTCCTTTCATTATAATTCGCTATAATAAAGCAAT
Source organism: Hypogastrura burkilli (assembly GCA_034696285.1). Taxonomy (NCBI): domain Eukaryota; kingdom Metazoa; phylum Arthropoda; class Collembola; order Poduromorpha; family Hypogastruridae; genus Hypogastrura; species Hypogastrura burkilli. The sequence goes on from JAQFZY010000396.1 coordinate 22,353, forward strand.
ATTGCGGATTTTTAAATAAGCATTCCTATTCGTATTCATTCAGGAACTGCAAGAGATAATTACGGAACATACGCGGGAGATTTCGGACCTCGCATCCGTTCTGCTCAAAGAAATGAACCAAATGCTGGACGAGTTCCTACAGTCTCAAAATTATATCGTAAGGTTACGAATTACAAAGTGTTGGATTCTTCACGGCAAGAGCTTACCTAGTATGTATTTCCATTCTATAGGGAAGTATCCTGATTGACGAAGAAGCGAAAAAGATGGGGATTTGGATTCGTGAAAAGTCTCTGTCAACTCAGAAGATACCAACGACCCTGTAATGCTTTGCTTTATATAGTTTGGGATTGTTTTTGTTGGTTTTTAATTATGCACCCTAATTGTTTCGTCTTTGACTGTCAGGGAGGAAGCTCGGACTGTTTGGCTCAGTATGAATCCTCAGAAGAGAACTACGGCCGTCTTCGGACTCTATCTCTCCTTTTGGAAAATTAATGAGTCCTGTCCCTTCTTTGCCGTGGATTCCTACAGTTCTAGTGACCTGGAGTTCAGATTCCCTGCCAAAGGCCTACCTATTCTACTCAAGCTAATTGAAAAGAAGGAACGTGGGCAGCAGTTCTTCATGACCCTCCCTTACCCAAAGTCACCAAATTAGCCAAATTATACTGAAGTTTATAAGTTAAAGTAATTTGCATCCTCTGTTTTAATGTAATGAATTAACTCAGTATTGTGCTATAGTGAATTCTTAAGATTATATTACGCGAAACTAAATTATTACACCGTTTATATGTATAATTACAGAAAGTGTTTATACAGTAATACACGAAAAAGTTTTTTTATTATTGTTTTTTTTTTATTTTAAAGACTTAGATGCATAATGAATTACTTACTTGAACTCATGATAGTTAAAATTAATAAACTAGCATAGTCATTTACTGATCGAACTATAAAAAGTAATCGATCCCGCACGTAGGTACCTTATCGTTTTACGTTTTCGCACCAAGTAGAAGTTGTTATTTATAGTACGTTATTGAAACCCTGACTCATTTCTAGAATCATAATTTATGTAAAAATAAATTAAAATAATTTTTAAAAATATGTTTGCATCTGTATCCTGTATTGTCATAAACGATTAAGTACATATAACACCTATAATATGCAAGTACGTTCTTGTCATTGTAAATGAGAATAAATTGGTCTTCTTAAAATTGTAATTTTTTTGTCACCACCAATAGTAATTAAGTAAACCATGTCATCAGTTAATTAAGGAAGCATAAGACATCCCATTATGATTAAACAAGGGCAAAGGTTATGATTATATGTAGCAATGTTGACATCGATTGATGTCACAATTCATAATAAGAATTTTGAATCCTCAACCCCGCGAAGCTCAGCGTCTCTACTTTCTATTTCTGAGGATTTCTCGTCATACATCACATCATATATCCATATATTATTCGTCAGTTGTCATATTTATTTGACCTTTCAGTTAAAGTGCCACTGCTGTATTCACGTTTACGGGTTCACGATGTATTCATCGTCATTTAACGGGATCCTGGACGAGAGTGAGGAGTCGGAATTGAGGGAGGCCCTTGCCGGAAACCCAAACTTCTTCTATAAATTGCCCCCCAATGATACTGTTACTGTGTTCAAATGTAAGCTCTGCCCAAGTTGCTTTGACCGACCCGAGACTTACTTCACGCATAAGCACCTTCACGGGTCTGACCCCAGCATGTACCCCTTTGAGTGCCCATATTGCAATTATCGGTGCTTAAAGAGAAGCGGCCAAACCAAACATCTACAGAAGCATTCGATGCAGAAGTACCTTCGTCAGTCGGCCATAAATGAGCAACCAGTTCATAGTAAGCATTGCACAAATGTTTCGTAATTAGGAATAAATGTTAATTCATCTGTCATCAGCGTAACTATTTGGATAAATTATATTTCCTTCCAGATAATCCATCACCTTCACTCAGGGCAGTGGCAAAGTTCAAGGAAGGCCTTCATTCAACGCCGAGTTCTATCCCTGTTCGTGTTGCCTCAGCCGCTCCTGTTTTTGAACAGTCTCCAAGACCAAGGCCCAACTATTCTCCTAGACCGCCATCCAAACCTATGATGGTAACTTTACCAGGAGCACGAGGGGGCTCAGTTGTGACCGGGATGTGGACATGTCCAAAGTGTCCGACAACGTTCGACAACTACAAGGCGAGGGCTCAGCATCTGCAGTTTCATGGGAAGAAGGCCGGCCCGTTGAAGTGTCATATTTGTTGCTTCGGGACCAAGGTATCTCTGCCTGCCCACATACACCGGTATAATTAATACGTAATGAATTCTAATGTGAATTATATTTGTGTTTTTTTGCAGCGTCCTCATACTCTAGCCAAACACATGATAGCCCACAGTGCGGCGTGTAGCTCAAGCCCTAGCACTTCAGCAAAACGTGTGACCGAGGACGATGAACCTGAGGCATCATTACAGCTGAAGAAGAGTCAATGCCCGAAATGTCCTGCCGTGTTGAACACGCCTCATGCCCTTCAGTGTCATCTGCTACGTCATGGTTCTCAAGCAAAATTCAGATGCACCGTTGGCTCGTGCGACTATGCTATTCGTCGAAAGGTTGATTATATTATATGGATTCGATGAATTCGATTTACCGTTGTGTGTACTTTGTTTTTCCTTCTGCAGGACTATTTTGAAAAACATATGTTGGATCATGGGCTCCTGATGAGTGGAGAAGTTGCACAGAAGAACGAACGAAAACAAGTAGATCACCTACGGTGTCCAAAGTGCCCGGCTGTTTTCAGCGATAAGCGACTGACGGAAGCTCACTTAATCATGCACGGCAGTGACAACCAGTTTAAATGCCGGTAATAATAAATATAAGTAAGCTCGATCGGATACATTACAGTATAAGTTTAGTACATGGTATTGATTTATCACTCTCAATTTGTTGACACAGGCACTGCGACTTTGCGGCTTCTGTTGGATGGGCTAGAAGGAAACACGAATTGCTCCACACTGCGCCCACCAAGAAGAAACCTCATCATCTTACGGCTGGAGCCATTTTTTCAAAGATGAAGAGCTCTGCAGTAATGAAACAACCGTCAATGATATCAACCGCATTAGAAGACTCAGAACATACCGGCACAAGTTTAACTAAAAAATATTTGATGGCTTCCAAACTCATAAAGCCGCATCAAGTTCTTAAACTAAAACAAGGGAACCCAAGATTCAAGTACAACCCCGTTCGGCGAATTGTACGGGGAAAAATTAGAATCGTGTCCACCTATAAGGTACCTACTGTACTGTTTTAATTGTAGTTTGTTGTACTGTATTAATATTTAACAAATAATAATTGATTTTTTAACAGTGTTTCAAGTGTCCATCGGCGTTCCCGAGTTTGCCATTGTATTTCAGACACGCTAAGCTCCATGGGAGAACTAATCCGTATAAATACAGGTGTACCTTTTGTGATTACACAATTGGTAATGCCGGAGTCATTTCTCGCCACATTGTCCTGCATATGGAGCAGGAGAACAATGTCAACGAGTCCAAAGACGCCGGAGGTTCCTTCGCTAAAAAACAAGTAGCAACAAAGTCCACCTCAAGAGCTACCAGTGGGTTCAGTCCTGCCAAACATTTCTTTAGGGAAGGTATACTTGGAATTCGATAAATTATTCTCTTTATAGCTTATACTAATATTGAGGTTCCAAAGGGTTGAAAGCGGTTAAAATAAACCGTCGAAACGGCATAGCCAACGAGCGGATTAGGCCAATGCATGACGTCAGAGACATATTACGACGTTGACCTTTGAGTCGACGCCATTACTAAACATCGTGAAAACTATTTCTGAATCCATAATCCATCCAGTGGTGCACTTATGACCACTTAAAAGCGATCAACTTTGAACCTTTGACTTAGAGCGCTGACCTCAGACCTCAGACTGCTGGAAGTCATTTTGAAATTTATGCGTGGATTTTTTTCGTTTATTAACCGTTGACCCTGACCTTTTACCTGATTTAACAACACAACCTGTGTACACTGCGCCATTATAAGAACTCGATTAGTGAAAACCGTTCTCAAATCGGTCCCAGAGATACAAGTATTTAAAGGCGATTCACGTTGACTTCTGACCTTTCACCTGCGGCATTTAACACAAGGCAATTATAAAAAGAACGGCTACTGGATACTGTTTAGACATTTTGGAAATAGTTTTTTCGGTAATTGACCGCGACCCTTTACCTTTGATTCGATGTGTTTGAGAATGGCCAATGTACTCCGTTACAAAAATTATGAATCGATTAGTTCAAACCGTTTTGAAATCGGTTCAGTGGTTCTTGAATGATATCTGGCAACATTTAAATCGCAGAAAATTTAAATTGGGTGACCTCTCATAGGTCAATGCGCTTGTAAAGAGGGACACCTTTCGAATGTCACCTCATTTGAAAAATTAATTCCCTCGGGGGACGAGTTGAGAGTTACCCTGACCCTGACCCGGAAGGAGGTCACATGTAATCAAGCTTATACGAAACTATAACATGATAAAGAAAACTCGAAATAGAGTGGACAAAACCTTTTTTTTTTCGTGGTTCTTCAGTTATTGGGGCGTCTCGGACAGACAAGCAGAAAAGTGTAAAGACATCCTTATCCTTATGCGCATACCGAATGAAGTGCAAATTGGCGTTTTATTTTTATAGAGCATTCTGTCACTTGAACTGCTCCTAGCAGTGGACATTCGTATTAGACATTAAAATTGAGTATTGGAACGTGCACAATCCTCATTGTTTTCCTTCTGAGGTTCTGAGAGACTGGGGTCAGAGGTTGACACTGACAGAGATATGAGGCTCTGAACGTGAGAAACAAAGGGGAAAGATGTACTTAAGATTAGAGGCTTTGAGATTTTATAGGTGTGATTCAAAAGCACACTCATACTTAAGATTAAGAGCACTCACAGTCTCATTTTGTCATTTCCCGATCGAGCTCTCTCACTCCAGAATTCAAGGCTTATAGCTACCAACAAATTCACAGTATCGAACTTAGAAATGGAGCTGAGCAACAAGAGTGAGAACACTAATTGATTAAATAAAGGGCCTAATAATGCAAGGGCTGATAATAAGTTTTATTCCAAGTCAAAGACAATACAATATTCCATTCCGTGAATTAAGATTTTGAAAATAGTTGTAATTTGTTACTCCTTCTTTTTGTATTGTGGGCTATTTAAAAAAGAATACTTTGATCTTAGAGAAAGAGAGCCACGTCAAGAAACTCCGCTTTCCATCCCCTCAAGTGTCAACTAAGGCCCCGGCTCCGAAACTATGTGCAGATGCGGAAATGTATTCCTTCACGGAGTTAATTCGCAGCATTCCGGTGAGTAGCTTTCTCGATTTAGTCTTAAAATTAAATATGATACCTAAGAAATATAAATTAAGCATATCTGATGCCAATTATCTTTCATGCACAAATTGTATTCCAGGCCAAGGCAGTTAACCCTCTTATTGAGAGCATGGAAGTTCAAAACTTCATGTGCTTCACGGAGAAGGAATTCAAGATTCACGCTCACGCCCAAATCTTTTTTGGAGATACGGAGGAAACGAAGAGCGCCTCCCTCATCGCCATACTTCTTGGGATTGGATACGACGTTGTCCTGTCGGATCATACACCGACTACGCTGTGCGGCTGGGAGTTAAATGGTACGATTCCGATTCTTAATAGGTATCCAAATTAACTATTTATAATTCAAACTGTTACTTACTTGGATTTATTGCAGACTTAGTGCGTCGAGGCTCAGACACTGGTCTGATTGAGCTCACTCTCTCTCTCAACGCTTCTACTGACCTTCAAGAGAAGTACGGAAGCCATCTCAGGATCCTACGAACCATCCGTCGTGGAGTTCCGCTGTCATCGAGCACCTTTGAAGTCGGTTCGGCAGACAAGCAAGGACATCAGCCCATAAGTCTGAAAATTATATCCATACAGACGCTCCGTTCTATACTGACTGAACTGAATATACTTCCCGTATATTGTCCACTCCTCAATCTTGATCGGGAGAGCATGGAGGGACTTATGAAGAATACCGAGTCCTGGTAATCACTTTTTTTTATATTAACACTGACACTGAACTTCTCGGTAAAATCCGTTTACTGCATGAGCATAGTAACTTCCATTGAATACGAATTTTGTAACAGGTATGGCTTCCATGAGCAAAATGTGACCTCTCAGAAGGAAGGCATTGAGGAGAAGTTGCACGATCTCAACATGGTCTTGGGCCGGCTTAATAGAGAACTGCATTGGAGAAACTTGGTACGTGACAAGTAGATCGTAACAACTGTCAATACCTTGTTTTCAATTGTTTTTTGTTTCTACTTCCGTTCTACAGAAGTTAAACTTCTTCATGAAGCAACTGGAATTGGATTATCCGGAAGATTCACCGTTTGAAGACTGGAAAAAATTGGATACTCAGCGTAGTAAACAAGTGAAGGAGGAGTGCGACGATTTCATGCTGAAAAAATGTGTACGTAGCCAATGAAATTGTTGCTAATATCCTAATTTACAAGATATGGGTATCACTGCGACAATTAATTACTGTTTACATTGAGATTCGTTAGTAGGTGTATGTATTGATAAATTCTATTGCATGCGATTTCATTACTAAATCTTTTTTGTGGTAAAATGAGCTTGTTGATGCACTGTGCTGGTTTAAGAAGGAATTGTGAATATGTTAGAACAAGTGTAACAGTCAAAAGTTCCCAAATCTTAACTAACTTCTTTAAATAATTTTTTAATGAATTAAAGAGTGAAATTAGCGGTAGGTAACACAATTTAAGAAACAGATTGCAACATTAGTTGCACCAGCCTAATATCTATTGTTTGCGTTCAGGAGTTGGAAAAAATAATCTCCTCATACGAGGATGAGCTGCGTGATGTGTCCTCTGGAATCATACGTCGGATGAAGTACGTGTTTCAGGAGTTCTTGCATAGCCAGAAGCTCATGGTAAGACATAAGGTATAATGACTGAACCCTCCTTGACCCTTGTGATGGACTGATATTTTATTTACAGGGAAGCATTGTGGTTGATGATACCCGGAAGAAAGTTGGGCTCTGGGTTCGGGACATGACTTATTCGGGAGGGGAGAAGCCGCCGACCACGGTGTAAGTTGCCTTGCTTTTTGACTGCATCTATTTTCTCAGTTATCGGAATTTCTATTTACAATCCTCTTATATAAGTTAGTCTTTCTGTGTATGCCTCTCTGCGTCCGCGATTGAAGTTTTATATCAACAAAAAAGGCTCCCGTCCCCGTCTGTCATAGCAACAAGGAATGATGGATTATAATTTAATTTAATATGGAAGGAGGGGGCGGCGTTTCGAATTCAATTACAGCTTCCCAGAATTTGTT
>JAQFZY010000397.1:0-29737 GCA_034696285.1 Hypogastrura burkilli
GGACGTAACTTTTCCGTATTTATTTACATTTTGCTGTATTGTCGAGGGAGGAAAAGTTCCGTGTCCGCTAAGGGAAATACGTTACAGTTCCAGTGTTAGATATGTTCACGTAAATTCGACTGCTTGGAAGAAGTATTAACTTAAAGTAGTAAGTATATTGTTAACTTTGTGGATTTGACATTTTTGACAATGAGGCGCCGGTGTGTTGATATGTGATTGTCTCATTTCTGACTGTCTCAGTTAAGTGTCCACTTACTACAATATCATTTTTTTTTCAATTGAACCGATTCCAATTTCGGATTCTGTATTAATCTCGATTTGAATAAAAAAGTACCTACCTACCTAGGTATTCCGCAGAAATGCCTGATTTTTAAATGTGCGGTAGCTAGGTTAAACCTATTTATTACGATTAGGGTGATGCTTAGTGTGTCATGTCGTATGACTTCATAATCTTCCATTGGTTAGCTTGTGTCAGTAAGTCAGCTGCCAGGAAGTAAGTGATTGCCAAGTTATTGGGAAAAGCAGCAGGTTAAGCGTCAATCTTACATTAAAATACAAACTGTCACCTTATTTGAACCTTATTCACAGGTAAGTCCGGAATTTTTAATTCCGGGACTTCTCTCATTGAGGCTGTAGCTTTCTCCTGTGGTTTTAGTAGGCCGTTTTAGTATTGGGTTGGGTTCATATTAAAGAATATACATATGACTGATATATTATATATTAATCAATTTTATACGGGCTCTCATACATAAACATTATACCTACATACATACACACGCACTCACACTTAAGTACTACGTATGCATGGTTTGCCGTAAGGTTAGGTTAAACTTGTAGTGGCTACGACAAATCACATTAGCCACCCCCTAAATCGCTGTTCTGTTTGTAATTAAATACATGCGTCAACGAATTTTAATTCCTCTCTTGTCCGTGTGTAATATTTTCTACGCTACTTGAATGTCGTGTATGAATAATTATTAATATGGCCGTGGCCATTCAAACAAACTTCTAACCGTGATATGTATTTAAGTGGTGAAAGTGTAGTACTTAATTGTAGTATTAAACACAATACACAATAAAAAGTTAAATCAGATTCCTGACTATTTATTGTTTTTACGATATTAAAACCAAATCTTTCGAGCTAAACGGTTTTGGCAGATTCCTTTTAGTTGCTAATCTAAATTATGTTAGTCATTAGTTGGCGGAAAATTCCAAGAGTCAATACGCAGTATCGCTAATGTAACAGGTAACTATACTACTTACCTTACCTAACAAAAATAGTACCTACTAATCTAGACCAAGTTGATTTTATAGACGCTGCGCGAGCGGATAACGTAAGAATGCCTCTAACCTGAATAGCCTGTAGAGTTATACATAATATTAATACCGTTCGATTTATCAGAGTTGTTAAGTGACTTCGGCAGAATAAGTGTATCAAAAGGGAAAATGAACAGGTCTCACAGTCCCAGTCCCAATCCCAATGATCCGGTTGTTAGCCTATTGACGAGTTCCTTTCATATTTATGCACTTTAATAAAGAAGATCAGGTAACGAAGGATTTGCATAAGTATTTGTCCTTTGCGTTACAGTAATGAGTTTGTTCGTTGCTCTCGTTGTCATTTATTTGCCCAGTCTGCCGATGAATTCGCGTTGCGTGCGTGCAAGTTTTTGTGACCGATCTGTGCCTCCTCTGCATACCAATTGATCAAAGTAGTATGCAGATATTTTAATTTATGCGTTGTACAACATTTTCCGAACATCTTGTAGATTCCTGTTTCTTAGGACCCGTTTCGTTGCTTAATTTCCTGTGTCAGTTTAAACCTCATGTAAACTCAGGATTTCATTTGTTGATTTGATATCGATTTGGACCTAATAACTGCTTCGGATGATTTTTTTCTTAATAGTCCTTGTTTCAGTTGAAAGCTGTCAAGTTCAGTAGATTATCGTCAGGTTTCCTTCGTGTCTCGTTTTAACAAAATTATTGCTGCCGGGTAGTGGATTGGCTGGATTTTAGCTGAGGGGCTCAGTAGTGGTTTAAAGTTGGGAAAGGCAGTTCTGAGCAGTAGGTTGGTGAACTGGCTTATTGTTCCATAAACATTCGAGTGATCTTAATTTGAGATACATTTTCTGGATAAATACAATACTTGCAGACTGACAACGTGACCGCCGTCTCGAGCGGGGAAATATGCACCTATTCAAATTTTATCAGTTCGTACGGAGTGATTAGTTATTAGCATTAGTTTACTAAATTACATATGCGCAAACGGTTAACCTTCAATGCGAAGTTCGAATATGTGAAGTACTCGAAGGTGGATTTTAACCTTGCCCTACAATAACCTCAGTTTACAATACGAGGATTTAGTGATACAAAGTGTACAATTGTGACAAAAGAAATATCAAAGTGTCACGATAATCTCGTGACAATAATGTGTGAGAACTCTTCGAGTTCGGCTAAGGCCATGTATTTTAGCCAGACTAATGATGCTACTCGGGATGACTGCTTTGCATATACTAGTGATGACAGCGAGTATGAGGATGCATATGAAGAAATATACGATGAGCATTTGTACGAAGATCCATTCGAACTGTAATTATGTTTTCATTAGTAAATTAAATAGTTATCACAAAGAATGTTTATGTATTATGATACTATGTAGGAATTACTATTACTAATTGATTACTTAAACGTAGGTATGTACTATTCGGGTTTGTCGAAAATAAAATTTAAATTTATAATCAAAGTTCAACGGGTGTATCTTGATATATTTGCAGGTGCTTTGAGATGTCTGGCTCAATGACTGAAGTCCTTGGATCCACTCCCAGGATGGGACGAAGGTCCATGGCCTTAGCTGACATTGACCCGAAATACGTTTCTCAGGTGGGTAAGATATTACGTTACGTTGTTACTTAATATTTACTTATAAATACTTACGTTTTGCATGACCTTATACTTGCTCAAAAGCGGCACGTTATTGGCGAATTAATTTACCTAACTGGAACAAAAGTCTACCCGGAGCCCATACGACCCCACAACCGACACTGGCCCAATACCTTCCACTTTCACTTTGTACTTACTAGGTCTAGGGGTAAAGAGTAAAGTAAATATTTGTAAATTAATACGTAGTTGGTCAAAAAGTAAATCATATTACTAACGTAATAATTTGGGATGTAGTTTTACATAGGTAAGTACATAAATATTTATTCAACAAGTGCTCTTACGAGCTCTTGCGTTTAGCCCTACGTGCCATACGGAATGACGAATCACAGCAGTGAAATGAACCCCATTGGTTGTAAATGCATTTAAATTTCCCGCCAATTTAACGATTTTTAAAAATGCTTTTAAACAGATTGACTATGTGTATTTTAGTGTATCCGAATTCCTTGCTAAATCAAATTAACAAGCGTATTCATGATCGCCAGACTCATCCGGTTATTTTGATAGCACATTACCTGGTGTGGTCGGGTTGACTGTGGGTGACTTCTTCGAGGTCACTACGTGATCCCTATAGGTCAAAATCGAAAATTCATTCCTAGCATATGACCCTACATGGCTTGCGCCATCCGAGTCCGTTGCTAACTCGGATTCGCCTCGGGCGACCCCTCCGGGTCACCCCGGGGTCGTGGGACCACCATTAGGCCGGAAAGCTGGTTTGTCAACTGTATTCATGATCCCCCGGCCCATACGGCCATTTTGATGTCACAAGACATGGTGTGGACGATATGACACCAGGTGACCTTCCTGGGTAACCTATGGGTCACGGAGGGTTCAAATCATGGATTCAACCATTGAGTAACACTCAGTAGGCGATTCTGGTCAATTTGATGTGTCACATGTCATGATCGGGTCGGATTGACCTCGGTTTACCTTCCGGGGTCACCATTAGGGGGTCATGCGGGGTCACCGGTGAGGTACAATCACGTGTTGCATCCCATTTTTGTGATCCCAAGGTGCCGAGAGAAATTTTGATGTGCGGCAAGGCTTAAATTTTGAAATTTTCACAAACTGTCGTTTTTGATCACATTTGACCCCCCGTTTGAGGGTGAAGGAGTCATTTGCCAGACTCGTACCTTTGATTTTTAGAATCAGGGCCAAAAGTTGAGTTTAGGGCCGTCGAGACCTTGTTCGTACATACTACCGTTCAAATTTGCCACTCACCCTGTGTTTTAGAGATAAGGGGATTTGGACTAAATCTAATAATTTATTCTTAAATATTTGTCTCTTTGTTACAGAGTGGAATTTGGGAACCTTCCGAAGTTGAGACCCCAAGAGGCGGCAGCATAAGGATTCAGCACTTGACCTCGATATCTGGTGCTGGACCACGTCCACTAAGCACGACAAGTGGTGCCAGCGTCGCACACGGTTCATCAAGTATTGTTTGTCCAAGCATTACGTCCTCCAGATTTCCGAAGCTCGAAGAATGTGCTCATTTCCATTATGATATCCTGGAATTACCTGTTCTTAAGGTATTCAACAAAACATAAATATTTCGCAACTCTGCCCTGCCCTTATTCTTTGTAACGTATGTTGTTTGGTTGCTTTTGCTGATGTGAGTAAGCTAATGCCTATATTGGGGAGCTCAATGTCACTCTCTCAAAAGCTTTCCAGGCCCACAGAGCCCAGGTGTTAATAAGGCGCACGGCCGTAGGGCGTAATCAAATACTACTCAGCTCATCAACTATCAAGTCTGAGTCTGAGGACATAGTTCTTGTTTTTCATGTTTCTTCCCTTAAAGGTTAAGGCTAGTAAATTGAAAAGGAGTGTTAGCCCAACGAAAAAATAGCATTGTATCAGTTCAATAGGAATTTTTTCTTGACTAAGCAAGGAAAATCCAAAATTCTCCGAAAAACAAACTAAATTGAACCGAACTTACTTCCACCGATTTCCCCCCTAAATTCTCCAAACATATTCATAACATACTTTTGGGCTAAAAACAGGAGGTTGCGTGTTACAATAATGCCTAATCTAACGAAAATCGTTATACGAAACTTAACTTTTGAGTTAATTTTACGAATTCGACGTACGGAGATTTAAGTTTGCTTCGCAATCTGAACTCCTCATTGTCGAATTAGGCAATTTAACTCAAAAGCTATAATGTATTTGACGCTTTTCGTTTGGTTAGGTCTGGTTCAATCACTATAGGCGAACGTTGTAACCTATCCTAACCTTAATTAATCAAACTAGACAATCATCGGGGAAAACTAGTTAAATATTTTCTTTAATTTAGATCAAATTAAATTATCGTCTACCTAGTTTCTTTTTCGGTAAAAAGTGGAAATATTTACCGTTAGCTTAATAATAAGTCAATGAAAACACATTTAATCAGGCAGCTATACCACCTAAAGTATGGACTAATGAAAATATAATTATAATTGTAAACGTACCGACTTCTACTTTGTGCTTTAAGATATCCCATTCGTAACTTTATTCAATTCTTTGCAAGTTGACAGTTGACCCTTTAGACTACAGGTTGTGATTCAGGATATGGAAAGAGAAAGGGCACTAGGAATCAAGAGAGAGGTTTTCAGATACATCCATGCAGATTCGATCACACAGCTTTTCTTGCAGATTCAATCCCACATAGCTTTTCTTCAGGATATAAGAATGTCATTCTGTTTCTTGTTAAACGGAGATAACGCAAGACTAGGGACTTTCTTTTGAGTGCACCTTCCGTGGTAGCTGTGTCATTTTCATCTTGTCTCACTCGAGCGAGCACAGCGGAACAGGTTATCTGAATAATAATATTTCTTTACTTACCTCTCTTCTTTAATGTTAATGGCCGTATATGTAAGTACAATACACAGAATACAGATAAGGTACCTTAATACATATACATGCTCAGTTAAAGTCAAAGGATAAAAGTGAATGAGAAGCGTAATTTATATTGGGATTCAGTCATACGTCGAGTGACCGTGAAAACAAAATTTTTGCATTTGAAATTGATCCGGCCATCGGCTAGCAAAGGCAGAGGTGATTATGATTCGTTTTCTTGAAATTTGCCAATTAACATGCGTTGCGTTTGCGTTTACCCTGTCCTGGCCAAATTATTTATTCGACGAATTGTTTCGAGAGCCATGATATATGATTCATCCGTCTCTTTTCACTTCATAAAGTTTAAATAAATCTTGTCACTTTACGGCGAGTCCGCTTCCGTATCTTCGCGGATTTCAATTTGCTGAATGCAATGAATGGTAAATTATGAATTTCTTAGCTTATAGCCATATAATTACATTTTCGTTTTCATTTTTCACGGTTCCCGTTAAAAACCTCGAAGTACCATAAGAACAAGAACTCTGAATGTTGATATCGACCATTATTTGTAAGCTAGGATAGGTAAGTACCTAATTAGCGTGGATGGCTGCAAATGCCAATACAGTTGGAATGCATTATGAATAACTACTCCTTTGAATAGTAGTTTAATTTATTAATTAAATTGAATGTTTGTTAGCATAAACATAACTATCTAACCTTCTAACTTCTAATACTTTCCTATTGGGCACGTTTGTAAATGTCCAATGTTATTTGGTCCGTCTCAAACTCAAAACCTACCAAAACTGTCTTCTACGGCCATTTAAGACAAAATGCGGGAACGGCATTAGCAGGGGTCCTAGGTCAATTGATCGATTTACGTTTATCGAAAGGACAAATGATCGAGTTTTTATGATCGAAGGTAAGTACACGTTATCGAATGTATTTTTGTTCGAAAATCATTTGGCCGAAACGCCGAATTTTCTTTATTACAAATATACACTTATCACAAATACACGATGAATTAAATAATTAAGCTTAAAATAGTTAGCTAAATTAAGCTTAAGGGAAAAATTTACATTTTTATTTTATTTCCCCAGTATGAGCGTAGTATGTATGTAAGTAAACACTATTTTATATATATTATTATATACTATATTATTTTCTTACGGTGTATACAACCATAATAGATTGTGGATCCGGAAACTCTCTCCTGGTAGTATAATCCCCCGTCAATTTCTGCAATGTCTTTGCATTTTGTACTGGTTAAATTATTCAGCTTAAGATTGGCATCCATCCGAAAGAACATCTGCTGTAGACTGAGCTACTTATTTTTTGAAGTCATTTCTCACATCCACATAACATACATGCCTCTTAGGGAACTTTCGACCAAATTTCCATTTCCTTATAAATGCAAATCGGTAAAAAGGTCGTGGATCATATGTCCGTCGATAAACGTAAATCGAACAATTGACCACTCACGTTAGCAGGAGCAGTAAACGTAAGGATACAGACAAGGATAGTTCGAGACGAGGCGAAGCTAGGTTTTGATTTTGAGGCGGGCCAAATAACATTGGGCGTTTACTCGCCTCTTCACTATGAAAGTATTATGGAAAGGTTTAATGGTAAGCCCCATACCTCTGGCGGCCAATCCGTCACGTAAGAAATGTACAAAGAGTAGGAGCAAGAAGGATAACTAAACAAGCAAGTGACATTATCACGGGAGAAGGATGGGAAATGGGAATGGGATTCGGTGTTACATCTTACATCAAATAAAACTGCTCAGGTGCGGAATAAGGAACTGGACATCGTTTTAAACTACTAACGTATTTCTTTTACTAGCCAACAAAGCCCCGCTCCTACACGGAATCGTAAACTGTTTCTACATTTTTCTGGAGTACATGTGTGCCATGTGCCATAGTACCTCCATTTCATTTTATGCTTTGGCAGGTGTACCTACTCTAGAAATGTGTAGAAAATGTAGTTTAAGCTTCCGCAGCCTGTGCGGTTACTAACTACTATAGTTTATTCAAGCATAAGCGAATAGACCTTGGGGCATTTATTTACTATGCTCGAATTAATCCGAACTCATTCAATCGTAAAGTTCAATGTAATAGTTTTGTCATCCTATAATGTGCATGTGCATGTGCACGTGCACTATAATTACGAAAACGAATAGTGATTGGTGATTGTTTGTGAATTTTTACGAGTGGAAGAAGTGAGAGTTGACTTATTTTGTGATTATTGAGGACCGACTGAAGCCGAAATTATTACTAGCTAGTTGTCGTATAGTACTACATATTTCATTAATTATTAAAGAGTGGATCTTGTTTATGTGTCAAACTTTTCTGTCGGTCTGTCCGTCCGTGACACCGACTGAAGAACCACTTGTCCAATTCCCAAACATTTTCACCAACCGATCTCTAATTTGGCTTGATTTGAATGGTGACCTCTTTCCGGATCAGGGTAAAGGTCAGCTCGTCTTCCCGATGGAATTATTCGTGAGGAATTATTCGTATTATAAGTGAGGTGTCCTTCGAAAGGTATCACAAACCTCTTTACAAACTCATTATCTCGTTTGACCTACGAGAGGTCACCAAATGTAGCTGGCTTCGATTTAAATGCATTGGACAGCATTCATAGACCATTGGTCTGATTTCATAATCTTTTTTACCAGTCGATTCCTATTTTTGACTAGGAGTGCAAAAACCATACTTAGCACGTCGGGTCAAGGGTCGCGGTCAATTACTGCAAAAACTAAAGCAAAAAACCAAATTGGTTTCCCGTTTTTTCTTATAATCGCACTAGCAAGAAGCCCTTTCTAAAACGAGGAAATAGGCGATGTCCTACTTTCCATCCATAGTATTGTTTTAAATGCTGCAGGTGGAAGGTCAGAAGTCGATGTTAACCGTCTTCAAATGTTGGAACCACTGGGTCGATGGGAATACCGTTTTCACTATTCGATTTCTCAATTAGCGCGGTGTGCCTAGGCCCTAGGCTGTGCTCATAAATCATTTAAGTCAAACGTCAACATTAAAGGTTTATTAGCTGAAAAAAAAATCAATCAATATAAACATGGCTTCTAGTAATCGGTTACTTATCGTAGTATGGTGTTCAAGGGTTCGAATCCAAGGTCAAGGGTTCAAGGCTAACCGGCTTCGAGTGCTAATAACTGAACCATAGGCTAGATTATGGATTTATAAACAGTTTTCAGCATGATTACTAATGGCGCGGCCCTTGAGACGTCGGTTCAACGGCATAATATGTCTCTGACGTCGCATATTCTCACACCGCGCTCATTGATTATGCCTTTTACTACGGCTTATTATTTTTTCCGTGTGATAGATCACACTCCGCGAAGAGCTGCTCCTCAAGAGTTCTTCCACCTCAACATGCACCAGTAGTAGTGCTACTGGAAATGATGATGAGATTACTCCTGCTGCTGTTGTTGGAGGAGGAGACTCAGACAAGTGTTATTTTTCTATTGAGGTAAGTGTGCAAGAACCATTATTTGTGAAAGTCGTCCAAGTGGACTAACTTTTAGGCTGGGCAAAGGCACGCCAATACTTGAGTAGAAAATGAGTATAGATGAGCATCAAACGTGTTTTCATTTTTTCCCGAATTTGACTATGCTTCTGCCTTGCCCATTCCTTTCTGCTGGCTGGGCTGGGACGACTACTACTGGGATGATTAATATATATTTCTCAGCTCTATTGCCAATGTATGGCCCGTTATACCAGGCACTTCCATCCCTTACAGCCAGAACGGCATGCATTTAATTAGGTGAGGCTTTCCTTTTAGTTGACTGGGTTAGCGTAGATGCAAAGTAGGTACGTGAATATCTCTGCTCAGCCCATGAATTGATTTAATCAACTACAAACAAAAGAGGCATGTTTAATTGTTGGGTGCTATTTGTTACAAACTCTACAACTTTTGTGCGACAGGTGAAAACTTTTATTTTCCTTACCTGAGCATATGCTTTACGGTCCAAGTCCATTTCCGTGCATTTCCGGATTAACGCCTTTCAATGGACATGGACGAGTAGTTAGGAAAAGTTGGGAAATAGTCGCCCCTTTGTGAGCTGTGTGTGTCTGTGCTTAACTTGTAAGGCCAAGGTTGGACGGACAAATTCGGCTTACACTTCCTCCTATTTTTATTGGACCCTACCTACTCATCGTTCATTGACTTTTGGAAGCAGGTAATTTCGTTATAATAGACAGGTTTAAGTATGCCCTTGTCTTTATATTATTATGTAGTCTGTAGTCTCTGGCAAGCATAAAGGGAAGTTATACAGGAATATGCTTACATTTTTTTTCATAAGTATGGCTAGTTAGCTGCGGGTATTAAATATTTGCACGCAAGAAGAAAAATTAGACAAATATCCTGACCAAAACCGGGTAAATACTTATTACTCACCCATAACCGACACGATCATTTCCCGATCTCTTCCGTACTGCTTGTATAGGATTAAATGGAGTGCTTTCCCTTATCCGTACCGGAATAGCAGATCCCGCATTTGTATTTGGTTACGTTTCTACATACTGCGGATCATCTATTCAGAGTGTTAATATTTTGTTGTATTTTTTGTTACTGTTGCATTTATACCCCTAATACGCACTATCCAACACCAATGTAACTTTTAGAGCTCAACTACTTCGAGCTTAGTGCTCTATATAGATTTTGAGCTTCTGTCAGGTCGGTAATTTCCTGCAAAAACATTTGGCAAGAATTAATGTAATAGTAAGTTACATTTGCGAATTCAGTAGACGTGAGAAGAAAGACCAGTATCATTAGGCCTAGCTTCATCCATTCCAAATAGTGCATTTGAAAAAAAATGGCACTATGTACATTATACTTGTATGTGGATACACGTATGAAGGAAATTCGACATTTCGACAGACAGTGAGAATGAGAGTTCACAAGCGTAGAATACAAGAGAAATTATTTAACCTGATTGGAATTGAAGGTTTCTTGGTTCATTTGAGGAGGCTTGGGCGTAGTTGATTTTAATTTAAATACCTAATTCAATTTAAGTCAGGAGTTGTTACATGCGTATTTCTGCATAGGACTGAAGCGACAAACAGTACAGTTGACAATTACATAGTTACATGAATTCCCACTCATTTATTGTTCTTAATGGCTTGCATGTATTCCTTTCATCAAAGGTGGTGAGCGGGGGACAGTGTTGGCTGATTCGTCGGACTCATGCTAATCTGATTAAATTGGACGAGCAGCTCCATCGCTGTGTCTGGGACCGACATTTCTCAAAGCTTGAGCCACTGAGCAGTAGCCCCGAAGATCAACAAAGACACGTATGTGCTGTGCTTTGATATGTTTGGTGTTCTTCTAAGCTACCCTATAATTTCGCGTTGGAATTTATGGATGCCATATGTCAGTTTTGAGTCTAAATCCCGTGTTTTACTATTGTAATCTCTAAACCGTAATATCCTGTAGCCAGGTTGATTATCACTCTTCTTTCGGCCAGGGCTAGAGTGCAAAGCCCTTTTTGCGCGAATGAGTCATTCAGCTACAGTCGAGCCTATTTCTGACTGAGTAATTTGCAAACTCATTTTTTGCTCGTGGGATTTTTGGGTATCATGGGATTTTTTGTCTTAAGCAATTGTCATCTTGAGTAAATAGTGAGTCAAGCTTAAGCTTTGGCTCTCCTGTTTTGATTGTGACTAAAAATGCTCAGTATTTGGAAACATAAATATTTGCCTTAGGGTTCTGACAGACTGTGTAGTATTTTCACGCGCACGATAAATAAATAAAATATTTTCATTAAATCCGCTCTTCCCGTAGCTGTAGTATTTTTAAGATTCCTAAATCAGTAAAAAAATTTAATAGTCGGAAATCCTGTCCCTATCTTTAGACAAAATAATTTTACTTTTTACGAGTTAGTCTGTAGGCAGATTGGTTGGGTTGGTCATGTGTCGTACATTTACCTACAATTGAATTTGCTTCTAAACGGGATACTCTAACCAGCGATGTTGAGGTCTGAGTGCTTACGCCTGAGTTGTTTTAAGTTCTTCACAGTTACACTGTCATCCATCTCTCCACATGAGATCTTAAATGGTACTAAAGTGTCGTGGGATTTCAATGAAATCCTAAAGATTTTCTGTACAGAATCTCAGGTCGGGAGGCTCCCTTCGTTCCGAGCCTTTATTCCTTTGTGAAGAATGGGAATATTTGTAAATTCTTAATTGGTTCTGGTTCCATTAGACTGTGTGCAAGAGGCTCGTAGATCGCTATTTGGAACGTTTGTCTCAGCTACCAACAAATCAAATAACCTGTGGAACTGTCCTGAGTTGGTTTGAGGTGAGCTTACTTAGCATCCCTAGATTCTCATTCCTTCACTTTCACTCCAAAGCCCGTTTTTCATTCTTAGATTGACAATCGAGGTCGGCACATAATATCCTCGGATGATTCAGCTTTGAACACACCTGCCGTAGGGGCAGGTCTTGCCATCCGTACATATGTTGCCCAAGCCCCTGACGAGTTGTCCTTCAAAGTGAGATTTCAATGTTTGAATAATTAGGGCTAGCATAAAGTCTTAATTTTTGAATTATTGGTAGGTTGGAGAATTGATATCTGTGATTGACATGCCGCCTCCAGAAGAGAGCCTCTGGCTCCGAGGGAAACTCACACGTGAGTCCCTCGATACTGGAATCAATTTTGAAGTTGGATTCTTCCCTCGTGAATGCGTTGAGGTAGTTAAAGGATCCCAATTTGAGAATGACACTGGAAGCAGCTCAATACCTCTTTATTCATGACTTTTTGTATTGACAGATAATTGGGGAAAAGGGAAAGTTCCAAGGCGGGGTAAAGCCGGTTGTTACGACGAGGAGGCTAGCCCGAGTATCTGTGTCAAGCGCTGCCTCATCCCCGATTCCGGACAAACCAGTGCTTCGAAAGCACGGGAAAATCATATCATTTTTCCGGTAAGCTGGCTTTCCGGAAATGTTTATCTTCAATTGAAAGTCAGACAGAAGGAACGAGTGGTATTTGATTCTTAATTTAGGTCAATGATGTCAAGACCAGAGAAGCATGTTCTTCAGCAAAAGGGTATCCTGAGAGAGCGAGTTTTCAATTGTGACTTGGCTGAGCATCTTTTGAATACTGGAACTGACAGTGAGTTGATTTTCATTAAGGCTCGCGTTTAACACTTATATTCTGCTGGGTCAACTAAGGGCTCGTTTTCTTTTACAGTTCCAGTTATTCTGAAGTCATGTGCAGAATTTATAGAGCTGTTCGGCATCTCTGATGGCATCTACAGGGTTTCGGGCTCCCTCAGGAATACGCAGCGATTACGGTATTACTAATTAAATACACGGAAGTCGACTGCTTAGGACTAAACGATTTGACAACGGAAATGCCAAATAATTTCTAGACGGCTTTTCGATGCTGAGGAGGTTCCGAATTTGGAAGAGGATGAGAACATCCGACAAGATGTCCATGCTGTCTCCTCTCTCCTCAAGCAATACTTTCGAGAGCTTCCTAATCCTCTCTGCACGTATCAACTGTACGAAAAATTTGTGCTAGCCATAAGTCCTCCTTCTAATAAGGAGCGTTTTGACAACATTAAAGACGTCATTAAACAATTACCACCCCCGCATTACAGGTAACTTGCACCTTTTCCATGCTTGGTTGATGTATAACTGCACATTATGTGTTAATTCTTTACAACTTGTGAATATGGCTTTTGGGCAGAACGCTAGAATACTTGATGCTTCACTTGAATAAGATGACTATTTATGCCGAAAATACGGGTATGACGGCCCAGAACATGGCCATAGTCTGGGCACCAAATCTTATACGCTGTCGGGATTTAGAGGGAGGGAGCGTCGCTGAGTTTAAGGTTTGCTAATTTTGGCTCTACCGAAATACAGTATGAGAAATGTTCCCTAAAATTCCTTGACTAATACTTTCCGCAGGGTGTTTCAAATCATGTCATCGTCACTGAATTCGTCATCCGTTATGCAGAGCGATTTTTCGGAAAGGACAAGACTCCGCTTCCTTCCACATCAGAAGGTTCGCACTCTCTCTCGGGAAGGCCTGAGTCCCTGTCTCTCTCATCTTCATCCCCGATGAAGTTAATGTCGTTGGAGGCTGCTAAGGAGAAACTTCGGGACGGCCGGAATTATATAGAAGTTGGCGGTGGCCCATCTTCCCTTCCTCCCGTCTACCATACTGTTATCGATCCATCGAAGCGGCGAGCTAGTCTTAAGTCCAAGAGTTCGGCCGGGGGATCGCCGGCGGGGTGGAGAAACTTTTTCAGCAGGAACCGGAGTTTCTCAAAGTCACCTCGGAAGACGACGGCAGCGGATATTCGTGTTGTTGTAAGTTTGCCACTCTGACTCTTGTTCTTTGGCTTGTATTTGATTGAATGAATTCGTTCTAGATGAACACGGCAGTGAGCGTCAAAGATGGAGGAATGTCCACATTGGCAAATAAACTCCGTCCAGTCAAGAGTGTAGAGTCATTGGTGTCCACTCCTTCGTACTCTAGTCATCTTGCGCCTGGAGGGAAGAACTGCCTGGAAAATACGTTAGAGGTCGACGAGTCTGCGACTGACGTTGAGGAGGCTCCACGGTGCACGTCGAGTCCTGCAACGCCAGTCGCTGATCCTCATTCACAGTTCCACTGCTGTACTCAGCCCGAGGCCCCAAGCATAGCTCTTCACCCTGATAATTCGAAAACTCACAACAGGTATGCAAACAGTAATACTTTGAAAAGGGGCATTGGGTGGAAAATCTTCCAGAAGAGCAACGATTTCCAGTTGCGGAAGAATTTTTTCCTTCTTGTAATACCTCATAAAAATGCAATGATTTGTATTAAACCGTACGAATTTAAAGGAAAATAGGACATATTTAGACTTTTATGTTCCCATTTCCTCCCTTCCTTTCACCCAAAATTTTATACTGCGCTCCGCACCCTCGTACCGAAGATTTTCCATCCTTTGATTGTAATTTGGCTATTTAGACTCCGTAGCTATTTTGCCTTTTTTATTTCAGGTCCATTTCTCATGACTCATATTTCGAAGCCAATCTGAAGAAGACGGTTCTGATGACGAGCGCTACACTAGAAGAAGAGAGCTCAGTAAGCGGCTCAAGGTTATCCTTGGATTTAAGCAGCGGGGCCGAGACAAGTCCCCAAAAAGAGAGATCGTCAGGGGCATTCGGGGACTGTGAGTCTAATTCTTCCAGAGCCACTCGTAATCGATCCAGTTTTGGTAGTCCACTAACCCCGCCCCCAAGCATGAGCTCCCTTCGACCGCATGACCTCCCTATCTCGGAAGGTATTAACTCCTCATCTAGCGATGACTTCAGTCAGTCCCGACACCACCACGAGGATATGGATGAGACTACTTTGCTCAATTCGCCCCTCCTAAGACCCAAAGCCAAACCACGCCTGAGTAAACTTCGTGATTGCCAAGTTCAAACTTCGTTAACAAGAATGAATGATGTCGGAGTGTCGACTTCAGATGAAGGAATGTCTACAGTGAACGTGCGAGATGCATCATCGGGCATATCCGTCCCTCTCACTGATAAAGCAGCATCCCATCGTGACCCTGAGGCAATAAACATGGCCCTCTTCCAGTATCCAACCTTTCCAGAATCTGCACGAAACGTCAGAACAAGTAGCCTACATCGGAGGTATGAGCTGGACCGAAATTCTAGTGTAGATGACAGTTCCACTGACACAACGCCGGGTGGGGATCCATACTCTGTAACCAACATCGTATACTCACCACTAGTGAATGACATTTCGTCCCAGGCCTCCTCACCGGACATTGAAGAGAAATATGTTCCATCCTTTGGGATCACGATTCCAGTACCAGCCTCAAACGTATTCGTTTGCCCGTTGTTCGAGTATAACTCGTCTGAAAGAAGGGACGGAGCCCAGCCCGCAGAGGAGCCCACATATGAAAACACTGTAAGGAGAAACCTTCACCAGTATGATAATGTGAATACAGTGGCTGTTACTCATTCTGCGGAAGAGCCTTCACATAATGATTACGAAAACGAACCGGAAGATCAATTGACTCCAATCAATCACTACGAAAATGAACAAGAGGGTCAATCCACTCCGATCAGGTACTATGAAAATCAAAAGGAGAATCAACCGTGTCAAATCAGTCGCTACGAAAATGAAACTCAGAAGCACCCAGCTCCAATCAGTCACTACGAAAACGAAAATCAACATGCTCCAATCAGTCACTGCGAAAAGGAAAATCAATCAGTTCCAGTCAATTACTACGAAAATGAGCCGGTGTATCAAAACGACATCATGTCCACTCCGAGCCCTGATACAGAGACTACCCTTGAACCTACTGCTGAGTCTGAGCAACCTGCCGTGTTTCCAGAAAATTGGCAATATACTAATATTCCTGATGATAGTGAGAGCGTATTGAAAGAGCTTAAAGGAGAAAATCTATACGAAACTAATGTTTACGAAGATATTGATGACGATGAAAGTATTCTTGGGAAGAATAGTTACGAAGATATTGAGTCGTCTCTGATTGGTGGGCCAGCGGCTAAGGCTCAGGATATGTCTCCAAATGCTCTGTATCAAGCTGAAGCATCCGAGAGCGACTCTGAGGCGGCCTATGAAAGTGTTCAATTTAGTAGTCATAAAAATAGAGAAACTGAAGACCTTCTAAATCACCATTACACTGAAATCATCGAAATTACAAACACGTCCGAGAGTAACGTTCCCAGTTCATGTAGCATGGACTCCATGAAGACAGAGTGTTCCTTCTTGAGTTCTACAAGTGCATCGGAGGAGGACGAGTCAGCCCGGTCAGCTTCAAAGACTGAGGATACAATTACCTGCCTCGAGATTGAAAGCTCGAGCATCAGCAAGTTCAATGATTCGGGGATCGAGAAGCCGGCGGATGAGTCAATTTCATGTTCATCTAATGCTAGTCCAACTACAGACGACGACTCCATTCGTCACATTGATAGTCCTCTAATGGTTGATAACCCCCTGTACGGAATCCAGTTGGAAGACACTGCCGAGACTCTTAGCGAAGAAGTACAGCGAATGAGTGTTGAATTCAACAATGAAATAAATTTAGAAAATACAAGTGCTGAGAGGGCAGTGGTCCGGAACCCAGAGAAGCTAGTGGGACGATGCAACAGTGCTCCCTTGGCCGATTCTAGTCCTGACTTTGCTCTATCTGTTTCCAAGAGGTCCGAGGTCGACCTAAGTAAGGACACTAATAAGAAACATACCTTGTCGGCTGGACTTGAGGATGACGAGAGTGACCTGAACAGGAATAATGATTCCATGCTAAGTAGGGGCAGCCAAAAGTTATTACTCTGCAAGCGCCTCTCGGAACCGTCCCTTAATCTGTCAAAGACTGAGGAGCGGACTTCGAGCACATCTTGCTGGAAGTACCCAGATGCCAAGCGGCTCACTCATAGAAAGCAAAGTGTGAAGGAGTTGTTGACTAGGTTTGAGAGTCAGGAAGGAATGTCATTGTCCCCAGCCCAGTCCCCAACCCGGTCCTCACCGGTAGTTCTGGGAACCGGCAACAGTCCAACGCCCTCAGTCCTGCCAGGGCCTGGACTTCCAAGGCCAAACTGCAAGTACAGCAGCAACAATAACAACTATGAGTCCAGCACTTGCTTGAGAGATCGGAATAGTTCTAGGTTCCCGCATCACCGGTTTTCAATGGGAGACATCCTCATGTCCCAATCCATGAACTCCACTGAAGAGGGGAATAGTTTTAAACAGGAGCCTGGCCTCATGACTCGCTCCGATACTTTTCCAGAGCTTCGGAATGAATCTAGCAAGGAGAACGAATCCAGTTGTCGCCTCACGTATCCCGATAACAAACGGTTTATTGGTAAGAACAGGCACGCATTTCTACATCGACAAAAAATAGGGAATTTTTAATTTGAATATACTTTTGTTTTTCTATATTTTAGTTCCCGAGAAGGTCCTACAAGTTTTTGAAGTCGCCAATACTACTGTTGACAACAATGACCCAAATACAAGAGAGAGGATTGAGAAATACAAAAACAATCGTCGGCTCTTCTTACGGGAGAAGTTCTCAAGTGGGCAAATGAGTGAGGCCGATTCCAGGACCTCAGTCACGTCAACCAAGTCTTCCCACCAGACAGAGAGTTCAACCTCAATCGACACAGACTGTGTCTTCCGTGCTGGACAAGTTACGCCTGAAGAGACTCGGAAGCTTCCCACATCAGATTCCCCAAGGAAGCGGGCCTTATCAGAAGACGTCTGTCTCCATAATAAAAATCAGTTCAAAGCCTTCAAGTCTGAGGAAGAGCCAAAGGAAACTTGTGCCGTCTCAATCAAAGACAAGAGTCTGAGCAGGTCAAGTAGGATGAGTGAAGTAATTAGTACAAGAGCGTGTGAGTCAGTCATCCATCCGCAGCTAGGAACGAGCTCTCGACTCAATATTAAAAGCTTGCCGGTTGGGCTCCGGGAGGAAGTCATCTCCATTACCACAACGGTGACCACAGTTGAGGTTCCGGTCAAAGTTCCATGGAGTCCTCCCGCCCGTCCTGCCGCCACTACTGCTGAGTCTGGGAAGAAGATTAGAGATATTGCTGCGTTCTTTGAGAAGAAACAGTTCTGAGTATGTACGGATTAGTAGACGCTTAGTAGAGTATGCGTCGAGACTATTGTACTAGTACCTTGCTCAATGAATCTCATTGCTGCCTAGGGTAATGAGCTTTAGCTACTAAATTATTATTAGTATTACACAGTATTTACAAAAGGATGAGGACACTTGGAGTACGCGCTTGGCGTACTAAATAGGAGCATAGTTCATTTTTAATGTTCTTACTTTTTATTGTCTCCATTCGCATTCTAATTGATATTGAGGCTGAGCAATAGCTAGCGAGGAACCTAACTTACTAGTGACTTGCCTACTTCCTGATGAAATTCGTAATTAATGTTAACTTATTTAGTATTGAGATTATGCATTGAAATCTGTATATTTGTGCCTTGGTAAGACTTTTGGCCTAGTCCTTCGGAACGAAGGGTCAATGTGAGAATCGTTTGTCACCAAGTGGGCTTTATTAGCTATTACTTTATATTCGAAAGCGTTCAACATTATATTAGTGACATCCGAATCCTCACTCATATTGTGTTCGCATGAACATAATACTCAATCAGTATTTCCATATGAATACGGTGTTCTTATTCATTACCCAGTTTAATCAAGAAGCTCGTTTGTTGTGAAACTTTCTGTGTGTTATTTTGAACGAGTAATTTTTATTTTCCCTATTTATCGGATTTTTTAAACTACTTTTTCGTTTCGTTAATCCAACCATTTCATATTCTTAGAGCTAGGGTAATTTTTACGTTTTCTATTTTGGGTGTTTTCTACCTACTTTACAGAAATTACATGTTCCATGTAATTTTCTTATGTAAACACTGGATGTTTAAAGATTAGTCACAAGGCCTTTATATACGATGCAATTAATAACTCATGAGGTTGTTACTGATGATATTAATGCTGATGAAACCTTAGCCGCCCTTAGAGAAAGGACTGTGACACTTGTCACGCGTAACGTTTTGATCACACCTGCTATCCGCATTGTAATATTGTAAATGGCAGTTGTCAATTATATCCCGAAATAATGACATATTCTGTCCTTTTAGAATGTAAGTGAAATATGCAACTCGCAGCAGAAGTTTCACTGTTTGGCCTCTATAGAAAATAAAAATAGTACGTACCTATATATACTTTTATAGAGAAGTTTTAGCGTGCATATAATTATTCTAATTACGTATTTGTAAATCATTTCTGAATCGTAAATAAATAGTCAATAAATTAACAAATTACATCTATATAAATAAGATCGTTGGTCTATATGTGTGTGTGGATGTATGTATGTATGTGGGTATGCATGTATGTATGTATGTATGTGCGCTATCTCCTCTGGAACTACTGTACGGGTTCAAATGAGCGATACCTTAAAATTTTCCTAATTTTAGCAAAAATTATTCGCCCCAAACAAAAGTTGACTTTTTGCCAAAACCAATTTGCACCTGGAACTGGAAGGAATCGACTTCGAGGCCGTTTGCTAAGGGGTCGACAGCATGGAGTCGGGTGGCTGTGTAAGGGGCCAGGAATGGAAGAATTCACTTACGCATTGGCCATAGCAGGCATAGTCACGTGGGTCTGTGAGGGGTCGGCTGCATGGAGACAGGTACCTGCACTGGGGGCTTAGCCCAGCCAATCACGTTCGTGCGGGTCAGCGGCAACGAATTCAAAGGTAATAGAGCTCGGTAGGTTAGGAAACTTGCCAGAAACATTGATTTTAAATTGGGTTAGGTTCGGAAACTACGGAAACATTGAATTTAAGTTAGGTTAGGTTCGGGAACTTTCCGGAAATATTGATTTTAAGTTAGGCTATGTTCGGAAACTTCCGGAAACATTAATTTTAAGTTAGGTTCGGTTCGGAAACTTTCAAGAACTTTTCGGAAACATTGATTTTAAGTTATGTTAGCTTCGGAAACTTTTCGGAAACATTGATTTTAAGTTCTGTTAGGTCATGTTAGGGTTTGGACAGGTTCAGTGGTGCCGACGGACCCGAATTAGATTTCCTTGAGACAGTAGTGATCGGATCGGATTTGGAGTTTGAGCTGTCCCGGTGGTACCGATTTACCTGAATTCGTCTTCTTTGAGACAATAGTGATCGGATCGGGCTTGGACGGGCCCAGTGGTGCCGGCGGCCCCGTATACGACTTCTTTGTGACAATAATGATCGGATCGGGTTTGGACGGCCAGTGGTGCCGGCGGCCCGAATTCGATTTCCTTGAGATAATATCGGTCGGATCGGGTTATAATCGGCACAACGTTACCCAAAGAGGTACCCATAATTCGGTCTCTCGGGTTTCCGCTCATTCCCATTCCCCCGGATCGTAAGATCGGGAAACGTGCTAGTATATACATAAATGCTCGGGAATACTTTTTTTAAAAGATAAAATAAGCAAATAAGAAATACACCTGTAGTGTGGTAATATCGTTTTTTATATTATGCAAACTATGTTGTTCTTGTAAAAAGTATAAATCCGCAGTACAATCTGCATACATGTGAGTATTCTAATTTTTTTGGTTACAACCCGGGTTTCATTTTAACAAAAGAAACTATAGTCACGTACTATAACATGGTGGGCGGTGTACAATAATTAGCTACACTACGCCATCACGTCTGCTATTAGGGTTCTGAACGGGAAAATGTCTAAAGAATAAAGACGAACAGAACGATTTGTACCAGAGGGTTTTGAATTAGGTGGCTTGGGACGGGGCTTAATATAGAGGGGCCAATTCCCCTTTTCGCTCCACTGTGGAATCCCATGACAACCTTAACTCACAAAATCACGTACTTTTTCCACGTGCATAATGCTTTCTCATGACAACAACAACTCGCTACCAAAAAAAAATACAAACAATTCACATGAGCACTTTTTCTATGCAAAACATCGCGCAACTATGGGGTCAATGACCTAAGACCGCATGGCTTTCACATTTGAATTCGAGGCGGAATTTTATTTCTGACTACAAAGAACTACAAGGATGAAAGCGAACAAGTCGGGTCGAGTGTAAACAAAAAGTGTCCCCTCTATATTAAGCTCCGCCCCAGCCACCTAATTCAAAACTCTGTGAGTTGGACGATATTATTACTCCATCTTGTTTAAAATCTCTGGGGTCATAATCACTGCGCTTCTGAGACAACTAATTAATTATGATTCCACGATCCTTATTATACCGAACGAAAAACGATTTTCCGTACTCATATGTCGAAATCATTATTGCGCATGCGGGCGCAACTTTAATAATTCGTGGCACATATCCCCTGAATAATCCTCGGACTCCTTCCGTTGCAAAGATACTCTTCATAACACTCCCGGTCGTGGATAACGTTTTTCCTGCGTATAACAAAATAAATAATATGCTGTTAAACTAAACTATGTATATACTATTAAGAGATCAAGTACATATATCAACGGCAAGCAAATCTACCTATTCTAGTATGTTACAGCGATTCAGGGTCACATTTGCGAATACGAGTTGGCGAATTGCTTCACATCATCAGAGCATAATAAAATTGATACAAAACGGCTGTTCCACGAGTCGCCATCATTCATGCACCGAAGTAAATAAGATTCCACTAATAATATATACAAATGATATTAGTCTTTGCGATGTCTCACAATATTATCAAGGGACTGGATTTTTTCAAAAATAGTGTCGTTGTTACCGATGGCCGTTGAAATGGCCGTTGTATACAACAAGTTCGGATCAAGTTTTAATGGAAAAGTTAATTATAGATTAGATTACTACATCTATACATGCTCGAAACGTAAAACTGTGAATGGTGTTGACTACTAATTATTAAGGAGCGGTTTCCGGTTTTTAAAAAGCATGTTTTCGGCGGTTTTTCGGCTCTTATAAGTACCGGTTTTTGGTCGCGACGTATACTCTTTTCGGTCGGCATAAATCGATGTTTATCTACAATGAATTCGGAAGTTCGAAATATTTTTTTTTTAGAATATACATTTATTCTTCTGTGCAAACAATCTCGATAATATAACTCGAAGATTATCTGGTTTTGGCGGTTTTTTAAAATCATTTTTTGGTATAAAAATCGTCGTATCTTGAAAGGTTTTCATATAAATCTGAGAAAATGCACGGTTTATTCTAAGTTCTAATAAAAATCAAGTAACAATCATCAAAAAATCGCTTTTTAACTTTTGTACGACAAAAGTGTGTAATAATATGCACAAATTCATCAAAAAATCGAAACTTCGGATGAATTCGGCTTTAACCAATTTTTTCGGCTCTAAAGTTCAAATTCGGCGGTTTTCGGTTTTATAAAACTTCGGAACCGGAAATCCGCTCTTTACTAATTATTGTGAGAAGAGATCGGGATGTGCATCATCCATGGTTGGCCGAAACGGAATTTGGTATTCAATCAAAACCCGAAAATACATTGACGGAAACTAACGAGGGTGACGGTGAACTACGACTTCAGTGGAAGAAAATATCGTCGTTTGAACCATAAACTGAAAGATGTATGCCTTGATTACCGCTGTAAATATAAAACTAACGCTTAACGCTGCTTAATTTTTATGCATTCGTCACTTTGTCAGGCTTAATAAAAATAATTCGCCAACGTGACTATTTTTCCTTACTTTGATTTTATTCGTCAAATCTGGGCATTCTAATTCGCCAACTTGTATTTGCAAATGTGACCGCGTACCGTTACGGCTATGGCTATTGTTAAAAAGAAGAATTTACCTGTCAACATACCTCGGACGGAAAAATCACTTTCGCCCAACTCAATTTGTCGATGAGTTTTGACTACATCAAATGGTAATGTCAAAGTGCCGGCCACCTAATATTGGACACAAAATACATAACATTGAAGTACGCATAGTACGAAGTACGACCTCAGCTGTAAAAGTGGGGTTTGGAGAATTTTCTTCTTGACTCCAGATTTTACAATAGAATTGTTTGTATAAAACGTACGGCTCCTGCCACAGCTCCAGCCAAAAAACTGAAGGTTAGCGTTGGTTCATGAGTTTGTCCAGCAGCCTTCTTCAGACTTTCATAAGATGCCCAATATATGGCTACAAAAGTGAAGTAATTTTATCGTTTTTGACAAAAAATAATAGAATAAATGTAACGTAAGCTGTACTAATTCCAATAGTGCCCACCTGAGAATGGGACATCTCTTAAAATAGTTGGGGTCCAACCCAACCAAAACCCAGAAATCCCACGGGATTCGATTAAACTGCGGCATGCGGTTGATAATTCTATTTTAAAACGTAGATATGTCAGAATATAATAACAGTCAATGTAACCCTGCCTTTACCATGGCTTATTTACGTTAGGACTTAGCACTTATCAAACTGTCGTGTGCCTTGATTGTAGGGTTGCAAAATTACCCAACGTTGCCGTTACCGGTAACAGTAACACTGGTAACGCATTTTTAACAATATATTATTATATTTAATCCAAAACTCCCCATATCTCTATAACACGGGGCATGTCAAAATCTGTCAATCGCCATGTACGCCTATTATTGTATTAACGGCTCTAGACTAAACTTTTTGTGTCGAATCGAAGATGACACTCTGGCGAATGACTCCTTTGACCCCTTCCGGTGGGGTCAAAGTGGGATGAAAACGACAGTTTGTGTTTTACTGAGTGTTACTTTGTGGTTTGACACAGGATTTGACCCCTCCGTGACCCACCGGTCAGCCCAACGTAACTATGAAGTGTCGTCGTGTGACATATCAAACTGATCATACGAGCCTGGGGAGGACAAATACATGTGACAAACCAGTTATCTGGCCTACCAGTGACCGCATGACCCCGGGATGACCCACAATGGTCGCCCAAGGTCAATTTGAGTTAGGTTTTGGATGGCCCAGGTCATGCTTGGGCCCTGTGGGGGTCACGTGGTGACAAAAACATATATTGATAAACTGTAAGTGTGTAACAGCTAAAATCCGCCAGCTTCAATTGGATTGTGATTTGCGATGAATCAGACTTAAGTTAGGAAGATAAGTAATAAGCTTTACTACAGTATATCCAAATTATCCTTTTTCGGTAACGCTGCTATACAAAGATAACATAGAAACCGGAAATGGATTACAATTCTAAGTTCAATAACTCTGTTTAAATTATTTATTATACAGGTAAAATGAAAACTCAGTTCTGTGCTGAAACCCGGCGTCTCTTGTTCCAATTCATTCACGTATTCAGCGGGGCTTAGAACAGTGGTGCATTTCTAATCCTAAAGCCAAACAAGCCCGCGCTAACGCGGAACAAATAACTACTTCTAATTTGTTTCTAGGGTACATGGGCTACTATCATAAGCAGCTCTCGCTGAAACGAACGCACACTTGGCCCATGTACCCTAGAAATAAATTAGAAGTGGTTATTTGTTCCGCGTTAGCGCGGGCTTGTTTGGCTAGTCAAAGTAAAAGTTTAAATCGTTAGTTGCACATTAGACTAATAACATGTGACTATATCATAGCAGACAGAACCTCTAAAGTATTTGGAATGTGCGTTTTAATGTGAACACTGCCAATTCCATCATTCATTAACGTATGTTTTATGTATCACCCGGGTAAGTGTAAGATCCCGTTAATTGTTATATCGATGCTGCTGGTAACAATACAGATGATGAGGGGTGTAAAAATAAAGCCATAGAACCAAAGGGGAAGATTTTTCACACGTCTCAGTGATCCTCATGCCATGGAAATTGACTGGTTGCATATTGCATACACACAAGGGGAATGTGAATGAGCGGAAACCCGAGAAACCGAATTATGAGTACCTCTTTGGGTAACGTTGTGCCGATTATAACCCGATCCGACCGATATTATCTCAAGCAAATCGAATTCGGGCAGCCGGCACCACTGGGCCCGCCCAAACCCGATCCGATTATTATTGTCACAAATAAGTCGTATATGGGGCCGCCGGCACCACTGGACCCGTCCAAGTCCGATCCGATCACTATTGTCCCAAAGAAGACGAATTCAGGCCAGTCGGTACCACCGGCACCGTCCAAACTGCAAACCCGATCCGACAATTATTGTCTCAAAGAAATCGAATACGGGGCCGCCGGCACCATTGAGCCCGTCTAAGCCCGATCCGATCACCACTGCCTCAAGGAAATCTAATTCGGGTCCGCCGGCACCACTGAACCTGTCAAAACCCTAACATGACCTAACCGAACTAAAACTCAATGTTTCCGGAAAGATTCCGAACCTAACCTAACATAAAATTAATGTTTCCTGAAAGCTTCCGAAAGATTCTGAACCCTACCTAACTTTTCCGAAAGTTTGCAAACCTAACCTAACTTAAATTTAATGTTTGCAGAAAGTTTCCGAACGTTTCCGAACCTAAGCTAATTTAAAATCAACGTTTCTGGAAAGTATCCGAACTTAACCTATCTTAAAACCAATGTTTCCGGAAAGTTTCTGAAAGTTTTCGAACCTAACCTAACTTGAAATCAATGTTTCCGGAGAGTTTCCGAACCTAACTTAACTTAAAGCCAATATTTCAGAAGAGTTTCCGAACCTAACCTAACTTAAAATCAATGTTTCCGAAAAGTTTCCGAAAGTTTCTGAACCTAACATAGCTTAAAATCAATGTGTCCGAAAAGTTCCCGAAAGTTTCCGAACCGAACCTAACTTAAAATCAATGTTCCTGGCAAGTTTCCGAACCTCCCGAGCTCAATTACCTTAATGAATTTAAATTCGGGGCCGCTAACCCGCGCGAACGTGATTGGCTGGGCTAAGCCCCCAGTGCAGGTACTTGCCTCCATGCAGCCGACCCCTCACAGACCCACGTGACTCAATGCCTGGCCAATGCGTAAGTGAATTCTTCCATTCATAACCCCTTACACAGCCACCCGACCCCATGCTGTCGACCCCTTAGCAAACCCCTTAGCAAACGGTCTCGAGTTCGATTCCATCCAGGTGCAATGGTTTTTGCAAGAAGGCAACTTTTGTTTGGGGCGAATAATTTTCGCTAAAATTAGGAAAATTTTAAGGTATAGCTCATTTGAATCCGTATAGTAGTTCCAGAGGAGATAGCGGACATACATACATACATAAATACATACCCACATACATACACACCAACGATTTTATGTATATAGATATTCAGATCTAAAACTTTAAGCTCAGCCTTCGTTCCGCTTGTTCAAAAGTGAAAACTAACAAACTCTTCCAGTTCCAGATTAAGTCGTTAGTTCGCGCTTTCCTCTATGCATGCCCTAGGCTCAGCCTCAGCCAGCCGTATTTAAATCCCCAACATCCACTTGCCGTGTATTACTGACCATATTATGTCAATACTGCCCTTGGCAATATGCGGCAAGGCCCTCTCAGCTGGGTTTGTTTACGAACGGGCAAGAATACATACATAGGCTATTATTTATAGAATGTTTAATAGTTTAATTTATCACCAGGCGTAGTTATCGAGAGTTCTAACGTTTAAAGCGTATAGCCTTTGACGTATATTAAACGTTAAGGTAACGATACCGGTAAGGTAAGGTAAGGTATTTCGAAGGGATCGGTAATTTAGCAACCCTACCTACATGCTACGTGATTGTACGCAAACAAGGAAGAGAGACTTACCTCGATACGATAGTTTCTTCGACTGCATTTTAGTTCGGATTAGCTCCAAAGGGTTTACAACAGTTACGGCCCATGTCCTGGCCACCGCACCAGCTAACAGTGGAATCCACAAGGGTTGTACCAGTTCTCCAGTCTGTCGAATGTACTCGTCGTGGAGTACCACTCTCAATTGCTCATAGGTGACGAAATATGCAATGGTCGCAGGTATGGCCATTATTAGGGTCGGTGGTAGGCCACTCCAGAGTGATAAAGCTCCTTCATTTCTCACAATGTAAGTGAAAGCACTCTGAATAAAATGTTGACGTTAGAAAGACTTGCGAGCATAAACAATTATATGTATGAATATGAATACTACATGCGGGTACGTATACTTATACTTACTACAAAAACAACTTATAATACACGTACAATTGAACCGTCAAAATGTAAAGGTTTCTTAGCCCAGGCATTCGTGTGACCGTTGATACATTGGCAAATGTGGTCCATGAGCCCATTACAATATAGGAAGCACCGGTTTGCGAGCAAGGCTTTCTGTTGACTTTGCAGTCGAATTTTAATGACGTCCAAAGGAGTGACTGTAAAAATGTAGTGTAATACTCTCCAGTAAATGATAATAAACCTTCACTATCCGTATCCACCCAGTCGGGTAAAGAAAATCCTTCATATTATCACATTGAGAATATGAGCCAATATTCAGTGGAAAAATAGAAAGGAAGAAAACTAAGGTGGCAAAAAGAAGCGAAAACGAAAAGGGAGAAGAAGGACGGGAAAAAATGGGATGAAAGATGGAAGAATTTCAGTATTGTTTCAAATCTGTAGTTTTAAGAGCTTACAATCGTTTTTAAAATAATGCGTACTAGTGTGAGAGACAAATTAAAAAGGAATTTGGGCACAGTAAGGAAGGAAAGATGTCCTCACTATCACTATGATGACAATTTTTACTTCTAGAAGGATATTGCCTACCCGCACCCAAAAATATGTGTCTAATGTAAAATCTATACTGAATATGACTGCTGACCTATGACTGAAGTAATGATGGCTCCTGTGCACGTTGAAATCATCTGTTGAGTAGGAGTGATCCTGTACTTTCTTTCATCTTCCGCATCCGCCATTTCATTCCTAACAAATAGGTCAAACACGATTTGTTGGTATATAAAGAATGGTGGTGAATAGTTCTACAATGCACATTAAACACACAATGAAGTTTTATTATTATACCATGCTATTGAGTTATTCGCACGGATACAAATACAACACTCGTAAGTATACCATGAAGAAAATCGGGTAACTGGTGTTTGATCCGGTTTAAGCGCTTGTCCTTGTCGGCGCTCTAATTCATTTTCCAAGATCGATTGATTGAATTTATTGCAAGATTTATTGTTCGTTTAAAACATCGCCATCGTGCTGGGTAAGGTACCACGACTAAGTTCAGTCTAACGGCCTAAATTATTTACTGCACGAGTGCAAATTGCGGTTATTTAGAAGAATAATCTTAGTAAAATTGACAGAAAAATAAACAGTTCTAACTGATAGGCACCGCGTTCTGCACTATAAATTAACAAGCATACAAGTGTAATTAACGCTTAAATAAGAGAAGAAAGAAATTATTTGCCGGAGTGCGGAGTGTCAGCATGTAAAAATGCAGTAAACATTATCCGGGGTCCGGAGTAAACGCATGGGTAAATGCAACTTAGATTTTATGGAGTGACAGCATGGGAAATCGCAATTGAGATTTTACAGAGTCTGTAGTGACAGCATGGGGAGATGCACTAAAGATTTTATGGAGACTTCTTGTCTGATTTCCGTCCTACGATTACTCTTCGTACCGTACGAAAATATGCCATTCCCGGCAAATAATAAAATATGTTCCAAATCGAACTCAGTTGATCGTCGGTTAATCTTGTCCCGACCCGAAAGAGCTGTCCAGAATTATAAACTTGTTATAATTTTGAACGCTGTTAACTGTTTTCCTAATACGTCTCCATGGTATTTTCTATATCAAGCGTTTGTCGAAACAACTATCTATTTTTACAAGCCCTACAATTGCATGCATAAGGTTTCCAAACCAAACGAGTGTATTATTTATGTATGTTATGCATGAGGCGAACATACTAACACAGACACACTAACACCTGAATGTCATGTTTAAAAAAGTCGAACAGACTAACGCAGATGAAAAAGTTTCCTACTTAATTCATTCATAAGTGGAACAGACTAACGTAGATGATAATCTCTCCAAGCCATACAAGTGTATGTAAAACATACGTCGAACACACTAACACAGAGTAGAAAGTTTCGTAAAAAATCAAGTGTTCGTAATGCCTAAATGAGTATAATGAATGGATAATGTGGTCAAGTATGGAAATAATTATGTGTTTAGTCAAGTCCGGTGAAAGAATGTTCACTTTTTTGCTTCCCAGTATTTGATTCCAATAATGACGAAAGGCGCTATGACGTGGACGAAATTTTGGTTGCTGATAAGCGATGTCGAAGTTTTGTTGTATCGTAACTCGGTGTAGAAGGTGTGGGTAGAGCGGTTACGTCGAAGCGAAGCAGATTTGCTCCTATTATATACACAGTTATCTCTGAGATGAAGGAAAAGCAGTTTCCATGCCGTCGGACAGACGGACGGACGGACATACCAAATGCATACAAATGCTTCACTATGTTAACTCTGTAATAAATCCCACTTCCTAAACATTTGTCTTTACCTACAACTAACCACGTCCGCACGCAACTCAACAGGCTTCCAAATATGTTGACACACTTAGAGGGTTGGAGTATAGTTTAGTGGTCTTTCGTGATTTTTCTAAGTACTTTGTTGCCTCACTCTGGTGTTGCCTCAATT
>JAQFZY010000398.1:0-29713 GCA_034696285.1 Hypogastrura burkilli
TTGGATTTTAAGAATCTACGCAAAAAGTTGAGTCTAGAGCCGTTGACCCCATGGTCGTACGTTTGTCGGCGCAAATTTTAAGTCATCGTGGGTTATAGAGATAGGGCGTTCTGGACTAAATATAATAGTATATTGTTAAATAATTTCTGAGCATCCTATTATAAAATAAATTGAACCATTGGCACGAGCATAATAATTTGGCCTGGAGCCAATATAATAAGGTATTATATTGGTATTATATTAATACTTAGCGGTCAATATGCGCTATGCACCCGCTATGGTAGCGCGTAATGTAAAGCAAGCCGGTTCTTCTCATAAAGGGAACAAAGAGAGCGGAGAAAGTTCTGAGAGAATAAAACCAGAAATCTGAGTAACTCATACAATAATAGTGCACTAGAACCCAACCCTAATTAAAGTCATGTCTGTTCAACGCATCAAACCTTGCCCTGTCTAATACTGCGGATAGCACCCGTGTCCATTATTCCAGATTGATAGAGCACTACACCTAATTGTAGCTTAGTGGATGCCCTTCCCCTTGCTTTTGGGTGATAGATGTCCAAATAAAGGAGACAGTAGTAGTTCCTACGCGGAATTATGGGTGGAGAGTGGTTAGGGTTAGGGCTGGAAGCTCACCTAATGGATCACGTATAGTAAACAGAAACCGGGACGAACCACATGACCCGGATTTATTGCTCCTACACCCGAAACTGTGGGAGGTAGTTGGGGCCTCAATATTTGCATAATGCTGTATGGGTGTGTACGGAAGGCATTAGGTTCTGTTGTGGCTGAGATATTCAAAATTCGGATCTTTGAGATTGGGATTGATTTTCACTTCAGCCGGCCGAAATGGGTCACGTATTGGTAGTCCATAATAGAGAGCGGCAGGCATGGGTAATGGCCCCGTGAAAACAGTTGAAATTTCGGGAGTATTGTGCCATTTCAATGCGGTCTGGAAACGCGGAGCCTAAACTGCGGAAGAAGGCTCCGCTTAGGCTAAGCATTTGGAGGTGGGCGGGATAGAGACCAAATGTATGAATAAATCATGGCGGCTTGATGTACAGTAGTGCAACATTCTGCCGGCCCTATACGGAAAACCGATTATTTAATCCCATATAATATGTAATGACTCCTACCCTTCAAACTTTATACCTCCATGTAAATTGGGTATTCACGAGTCCGAATGAAGCATGCCTCCCTTTTGCCAGGCACGATTTCGAGTCCGAGTGCCGTTGACGGGAGGCGGGCGGCTTAGCTGGGATTAAATAGGGGAGTAGTTTTATAACGAAAAAAAAAAGGATTCGGTATGGAAAATGATAAATACAAGTTGGTACTACAGTTAATTTAGATCATGGTTTGGTTATATGAGGGTCAATTGTTTTCAGGTACTGTTCCTGAATTTGCAGATAGTATAGATAGACCTAATAATAGTGATGCCCCAAAAATATATGTAGAATATATCCGCCAAGTATTGAAATTAGAATATGTAGATTTTAGTCTACAAAGTATAAGATGGGATTCGAAATGGTCAAAATTAACTTAACTGTACCCTACCCGGATACAGACCATCCTACATTTCAGCGTGCATATAATTATTCGCGCAATTTTGTTGTGCTTCATAGACCCAATCTAACCTTTGCAGGTTAACATACAGTATAATTGAAAGATATTGACGGGGTTTAAATCTTCTCTACTGCTAATAGGCCTATGTAAAATCTTGAACGTATAATACAGAACATGCCTAATTTTCAATCCTCAGTAAATCGGAAGTGGTCATATTAAAATAAAATGAGCATTTGTAATTACTGAATTAAATTATTTAATTGAATATGTCTGATAGTGTTACGAGCATTAAAATATTCGTATTCCTACTCCCACTTCCCCTTTGTAAAATATGGGTAAAGGAAACTTTTTTTGGAAAAAATAAGCCTCGGCTCTGCTTTTATAGTGCCCACGTATCGTAAACTACAGATGGTCCTAGTATATGTTTGAGTTTGAGTCTTCAATCTGTTATAAGGAGAGTGGAAAATTATGAAATCCATAATCCATCCAACTTTCTCCGCACTTTCTCCCCAAACTCCTTTTATTTCTTCATGCTTATGGTTTCTCGAAGGTAACCTTCTCTAGGTGGCCTTCCTATTAAGTTTTCCTTTTTTAAGTGCAAAACTTTGTATTACTTACATTGTAAATGGCATAGATGAAGGGATTACAGCAGGAGTTGCTCATGGCCAGCCAATGGAAGCAGAACCAGATGATGTTGATGTATTGGTAGCTGGAAAGAGACAGAGTAAGTGGAATCAATAGGGACCCTTCCTGCAAAGACCCTTTACGTCCAAACTTTGGGTGTGTAGAGGGCCTTGGAGCTTTAGGACTCAAAGTCCGCATAATTTTCTGCCCGGCTGCCCCCAGGAGGGATGGGCCCAAAGTAGAAAAGTCACACCTAATGTCCGAATCCGGAGAAACTTATGCCCAGCCAGGGACCTCAATGCCGGATCCGCCTAATAACAGTATTATTAGATTAGGAGGACCCCGGGCCCCCCTCCTTATTATCCTATGTGCTTCGGAGCGAGAAAGTCCGTCAGTCGTCATTAGTGGGCCCAAGAAGACCACAGTGCACTAAGCAAATTGGAATTGGACTGGAAATAGGAATGAATAGGGTGGTGGTGTCTCTGTCAGGCTGAATTCGGGCCCCGACCTCGGCGGGTCAACTCTGGCCTCGTCAATCGTGAGGGGCGGACTGGGCAGGCTCATAGTCCAAAGTGCTGGCGTGCCTCTAATTTTCAATCCGATTCCTTAAACTTTACGGAAGTCTGGATCTGGAAAGGAACTAGTAGGGCGTAGCAGAGGCCGACATGGGCCCGAGTCCACTTTCACTCAGAGAAAGTGCTAACGAGTCGTTCCCATCTACTCTCCATATTTCTGAATCTCTCTTCCTCTACAACTCTGGAGGCTCATTTACGACTACTAGAGCACTACTAGAGTGGACTTCCAGCTTCCAATTATTGAGTTCGGGCAAGGCCATTCCAGCAGTTTACCGCCTAGTACTACTTTATCTCATCATTATCCACAGCAATGGAATTGGAGTAGCACTCCTTATAGATAAGTACCCATGCACTCCTGGATAATAAGTACTGCATTTGGGGTCACGACGGTGGTCCTGTCCTTTGCGCCAATTGCATATTAAATGCCCATGAAATTGCTATACACATAGCTATATAAATTGTATATCGTCATGCATAATGATTGGCCAGTTTTTGGAAGTCAAATTTCAATCAACGCATTTCACGTTGAAGCCTAATATTTTACTAATTTCCAAAGGTTGGCTCTAAACCTGAGTTTTATGCTCTTCCTAATGCTGCAGGTTAGTTTCCACTGGAAGGCGTAGAAGATACTTTCAAGTCGTAATTAAAATATATGATATATATCCGAATGACAGAAGGAATATTTACTACCGATTTTAAAGTAATTTCTAAGCTCACAATTCTAAAGTGGAGTACACCATTCGAAAGCACAACAGATTCTATCTTAGAACAAACATTTAGCAAACAGTAAAATAATAAACGTCAAGGTGAAATTTTGCATTGATTGAATTCCTACCCATCATACTGTTTCGCAAACAATCTGCAATATGCTGGTACCCGTATAGGATGTAATATACCTATAGGATATAAAATACTATCATTACAATGAACCCTTGCTTGCATTTAGCGAGCTGGAAAACAATAAACTCTATCGGAATGTGCATACTCGTGAAGGGCATATAATTTGGGACCTTCAAACCATAGAAATCAGCGAAATTGCGTTTCTGCCATGTTTACTCAGTCACTCAGTCGTGCAAATAAAAGCAAAAACATCAACTTAGTACTGAGACTACTTCCTCTCATGACTAACCACCGCTTTTAGGTTACTGCAACTTCTATCTAACAAGGATTCGTTCCCAGGTAGTATTTGCGGTCTCGGTTCACGGTACTATATCCGCTGCGCGTACAAATAAAGGTTGCCCTTATACTATATTCTCAAATGATTTTTCCCCTTTCCAACTGCTGAGATTAGGTTTTTCGAAGGCTGGCTGAATCCATTTATTTTTGGTTAGCTTTTAAATGTTATTTACTTATGTACCTATACATAGTAAGCCAGCTCTATTAAGGGGACTCAACAATTTATTTTAGCCAGAAAGGAGTAGTAATAAGTATTAGCCGCCAGGAAAAGGTTGACAACGCTTAGGGTGTGGAGTTGAGTTAGGGTTAATTAATGTCTACCAGATTCGTGATCGCGGAGAGTAGTAATCTTGCTAATCCGGAGTTCCCACTACGAACTTGGGTCTCGAGGATTGACCTAGTGATGTGGTCGTGAATGGAGGTCAGGACTAAGGAGGAGTAGATCAGAATGTAGACATTGAGGCTTAAACGGGCCTAGGGAGGATGAGAATGGGATTAGGTTAGGAGGGCCTGACAAAGGCTTCATTAGAAATATTGTGACTCGGCTGGTTGGGAACTTGAGTCAAGCTCAGATTAATGAAATGAAGGGAGAGCGTGGGTGTAGCCTCGTTCTTGGGATGCCCTTCTGTGGCGGATCCCCTCAAGTCCCGTCTCCCCCAATGAATCAACAAAAGGGGAAAGTACTCCTATAACGGAGAAAGCCCGCCTCCCCTTCTCCACTTTTCTACGAAGGCTCTCTCTGGAAATGGCTCTCAGCCGGACTTACTTGTTTATAGCCGGAATAAAGGACTGGAAAAAATTGTAGGTCTGGAGCGGGAGCCAGCAGAGTGCAAAGACGAGGACCACAACTGCCAGCATCTTAATAACCTGGAACAGAAATAACAGAGTTGGGCATAAGACAGTGGAGTCGGATTTAAAAATAGTACACCATTGATAGTATAAGTTTTAAATTTAAGCTTAACAAGATAATAAAGATATATAAATTAAGTTATATTTAGAGAAATTACCGTGTCAGTTTATATTAACTTAGGTGAGGCTGGGTTCAAACTACAAAAAATTACATTACGTTAGTTTACGTTTAATAAAATGTGTTCCTTTGAGTTGCTTATATATTATATTTAACTCATCTGCAGTTGCAGATGGTATAATGATTGTTTTTTACTTTTTAAGCTAAGTCTCATTTAAAATGTACAATTACATTAAGGCTATCATTCAAGACTAGATACCGAAGATAAATCACAAATTTACCGAAAAATTAACTAATTCAACCAAGCTTATTTTGGCCGAATCTTTCCCCACTTCAGTTTGAAGGAAATCTTCGGCTAGATTTGACTGTTTACCGTTCGGCTAGACCGAGTGCAGTTACTACAGCCGAACGTTTAAACCTAGCCTAACCTTAATTGAACAAATTAGTCATGGCCAAAATCTTCAGTAGAAATAAGTAATTTTTCTTTTCATTTCGGTAAAAGTACGTTGGTGTCGAGCTAGTTTTTTTTGGGGGGGAGGGGAAAGTGGAAATGTCTACGGCGGGGCTAATAATAAGTCTTTCATTAAATCTGGCTAACCTATAAACTTTCCAGTGATACCCAGATGCCCATAAATATCCTGTCCTGCGGATTCAGTCAGACTGACGTAAATGTACGTGCTATTGACATCCGCCTCATCTCCAATCTTCAGTACACTGGATTTTATTTGTTGTCACAAAGTCACAAATCATGTGTTTATTATGTGTTATCATGGGGAGAAAGTGTTTTCTCACAAAGCAGAGAGCAAACACAGTCAACGATCTGACTTCTCAGCACGTAGTAGGTACTACATAGATGCGAAGGCTGTGGGCGGAAAGTATTCGATCCTACGTTTACCCTTTTCTTGCTAAAAGCCGAATAGTAAGTATAATTTATAATTGGTTATACTGGATCAATTCTGTGAGATAAAGCTAGAGAAATACCGTATATCTGTACTTCCACCATAAACGCGTTAATGTACTCTATGCGCCCTCTAAACGTAAACTTAACCTAAATTGTGAGTGACATAATCTCTAACTTCGACTTACAGTTTGCTTTTAATTGAAAACTAAGCATTCCCGTCCAACTCGTTACGTAGATCTACGTCTAGGCATAGGCGTAGAGAGATCTACTACTATATCAATTTATGGACATTTGGGGCCTGGAATCCAGAGAAACTCACTTCAGTAACACGGCCTGATTCCTCTCCAATGTTTTTGCAAGCCCTGAATCAGCACTTTCCATTTATGAATCCTATAGGGCTCCTTCATTAGACTTAATTAAATATTATTTCAGCCCTAGAACTACCGACTTCTGGCTCCAAACTGCAGATTCTCAGGAATCTCTCATGGCGTGTATTCAATGCTGCATAATGTAGCATAGATTCGGTGTAGCATACGAAACGGAACCAACGGAGGGAAGCACAACCTTTATATGTACATGTACAGATAGTATAGCCATAATAATGCGTCTGAAATTATTACCACTAAACTCAGGTTAGCTTATGCTAGATTATCTTAAGCTTTGACGTTTTAGTTGTTTCTGTCTACGCTAAGCCTAAGCCAGTATAATCGGTATTTTTTAAAGCCAGGCTCATCTTCGGTAAATACCAAGACGAACCCCCACATAAATAACTGGAATGTGGAGGCCGCTCACTTAGCCATAATTACACCCATTTAGATTCAGAAATGGATAGGAGAAAGTACTCTGGTGGATGTCTTCCTACGTAAATAGGCCTCTAGTACAAGTAGAACTAGGCTTAGGGCCACTTGACTGGACACTCGAGTCTGATCCCCGGGAGATCCCTATCCTCTGTCCCTTGACGGACTTCCGTCATGTATAAAAGTTCGGAGTGTGCCAGTGCCATGCGACAGGAAATGAACTTTATGCCTGGCTCTACGATCCCATGAAAGAGTACACAAGGAGGAAGAAAATGAGTTTTTTCCCTGAGCTCTCAAAGATAACTATATGTATGTTGGGAAAAATGAGTCCACTTTTGCCGGAGGAGGTGAACTGATACTGCTACCCCGCCGCCGACTAAAAAGTTTACTCACTTCAGTAGCAGTAGGAGTAAGAAAAATTGTAAGGAAAAGGTTTACCTTGGCCTGAATTTTAAGCATCAGCATAGCCTGGCATAGCCATAGCACTCAATTCCCCA
This sequence comes from Hypogastrura burkilli, assembly GCA_034696285.1. NCBI lineage: Eukaryota > Metazoa > Arthropoda > Collembola > Poduromorpha > Hypogastruridae > Hypogastrura > Hypogastrura burkilli. The sequence continues at coordinate 7,098 of JAQFZY010000398.1, forward strand.
CTTCCCTTCCACTGTGATGCATATGGCGTCAGTCATGGCTAGCACCAGTTATGGCTTCCAAGGTATAAGATAATTCTTGGCATGTCATCCAGTCTCAATTATTTTAAATCCGTCCTAAAATAACTAAGTGCTGGTACCTAGGTCTATGCAATTTAATCAGAATTTTTGGAAGATATAATTCAAAGTTGATGAGGTGGAATTGAGGGTTGCCCTAAGCTAATTCTGAAGGAGCCGTGAGCCTCCGCCGCTGGAACCAATAGGCACTAATAATCCTCATCTTCTTCGCATGCTTAGGCAGACTATGTGGGTCTGGTCTGGAGATGAAAATGAATAACTTATGGAGACCTTATGAGGGAGGCATAATAAGGACAAATTGAATCTGGGAGCCGGGGGAAGGGCCTGAATACTGATCCAGGCCCAGCTTCTCCCTAGCCCGCGGCATTAGGAACTGGGCACACGTCAAGCCCCTTCTTATCTCTGCCCTTAGTCCTCATTCCTATGGACTTGACATAGGAGGACCTGACACCCTTCATAGGACTCCGCAGGACTATTGGCGGATTTCCAATAAGAGGAATTCCCTAGCCCTGCTGCGTCTCCGTGTGGAAACGTCGTGAGGAACCCTTCCCGTCCCTGTCACTCTCCTTGAAGGGCCACAAATGACTTTGGGGGCTCAGGCGGCAGAGGGAAGACAAGATACGCCTTACGCCTAAGAAGGGATCCAATTCGACACTAATACGCAAATTACAAGATACAACATACTAGTAGATACAGAATCTCCGGAAAACTAGGTCTGCGGCTTCGGGCCATCCTTCTTTGACCCAATTTTTTCACGTCAATCATTCCAATTTGATTTTATAGCGCTCAAAGTTACAGGTTCTCTGGGAGGGAATTATTTAAGATTAGCTTTGTTTTAGGCTGACTTAGACTTATTCTATTGCTCAGACTATGAGTTCTGACTAGATTTCAGTAGCTTCACGAGTTCACTTCCTGCCAGTTCCATAAACTGATGTCACTTTTTTTCCAAAATTAAAACCTGGAGTCAGGGTCTGGAGTCAGGAAAATTAGAACCTTATGACTGAGTATTCATCAGAATCCTTGCAATTTGCAATAGTTTTCAAGAAGATAGTCGGACAGCCTAACATCCCAACAAACTACATTTTTAGAGAAAGTGCGGTAACTGGGCGTCAATTAGTAAGCGTACACGCCGCTGCTGTTTCAGAGCAACCCGTAGCAATCACTTTTTTTGCTGTAGCAAAGCCTCTAACGGAAAACCAATGTACTAGTTTATGGCTAAAGGGATACTTGCTTCATGGTTGAAGGGGATGATTTCCTGCCGGAAAAAGTGTAGGCTTTAACGGAAAATCTAAGCTTGATTGAGTGAATTGAGTTGAATTGTAGTTGTGGCTGGTTATGTTATGCCATAGAGGGTTATATCGGAATCAATGAAATAAAACAAGAGGCTTGGACTACAAATACATGTAAGGGATTTTTTTTCGCTGAATGTTGTTGTTTATCCAAGGAAATCTATTATTCCTGGCATGAGAACCAGAGTCAAAGTCCTTTTCTTGTACCTGTATCTCCGTAATAGGCTGTGGGGAGAAAACAGGATGTACTAGGTACTGCGGGAGTGAGAGTCGTATTTGTAGAGTGACGGGCGTGTAACATGGCCCGGCCTTTCTCTTTCCGCCGAGGAGGAGAAAGTCCAGCTTCTTGGATCATGAATGAGAGTCTCCAACTCCTTGTTATGCCGAACAAGTTTATATTGGTTTGGGCTCCGGAAGAGCTGAGTTCTGTATCCGTGCCGGCCCAGGAACTTTATTCTTTTAGTTGCGGAGAAGAACAAGATAAGAGGCAGTCAGTCCATCAGAAAATCAAAAGTCAATCCTTGTCGTGACCAAACCTCGAAATCAATCTGGACTTCCTTTCCCTCTTTCAGACCTTCAGTTACTTTGAGAACTGCGGAACGCTTAGTCTAACTATTATAAAATTATATCAAAGTTTCACACGTATTGCGATTCAGGCCGCAATTCTCAACCCATTCCCACCAAACTTCGCACACGAAAAGTTATGATCAATCCTCAGACCGAGTTCGTTTGACAGATTATTAGTGTCAAGGGGTCAGGACTTATGGGCCAAAAACATGACCCCTAGCAACGATTTTGTTTACCTTTGTTTAAATTTTTGAGAAATCCTGAAGGAATTTGTTTACACTCTTATATTCGGCATAGCTCATAACAACCGGAGACAGCTTTTACACAAATTCCAGCAACACAAGAGTAATCACAACTCCGGCTCACGTTTGGCAGATCACAATCACACGTCACAAATTATAGCTTAACTATAGTCATTAAAAATAATTACCTAGAACTTGCTAATTATGTAACGTGTCACAATCACAAGTTTTAACTTTTAAAATCACGCCGGTACCTAAGAATTGTGGTGCTAGATGTTGCAGGTAAGATATAGGAACAATTAAAACATAAATATAAAACCGGACGGTGAAAGAAACTGCAAAATCTAGCGTCACAATTCGTAGGTATTACTTAATATTTATTTACTAAACGAATATTTGTACTAATTCCTTCTAAACGTAGAGCCAACCTCGCTAAGCGGCGGAGCCGCGTGCGCTAGTATAAGACACGAGCCGGAGGCGAGGTCGTTACTTGTACTACATAGGCTAGAAGGACTGCGACCACGGCCTATAGAACACGAATCCCCAAAATTAACCACACCTCTGTTTACAAACAGTTGTAAATAATTTAGGCACCAGGAGCAACCCGATCATACCATTGTTGAAGTAAAAAATGAACCTTATATTCCCATGTCATGGCCAATTCCATTGAAAATAAAAATCGGAAATGTAGATTCAAAATAAAATGGTTCGTTTAACAGTGCGGGGTCCTAGTTTCTGTGTCCAATGAGTATACAGAACTGACAGTGCGCACGATATACATAAATACTAACACTGTAATATACTAAAATATTGTTGCCAGGAAAAGCGTCATATTAGATATTAGTATTCATCATACGGACGTATGGGAAACTCTTAAAGAAAAGATTACTTTTCTCCAATAAATCCGTCCTGCCAGCATGTGCCCTGTCATGATTCATATACTACGGTTACACTATTATGGATTTTGTTTAGTGTATAGCAAATAGCAACTTCCAAGTCCAATCTAATTAATCAGCTTGATTGCTTTGAAAGTCTATATTATAATTTAATTTAATGCGTTTCCTATGTATACTACCTTAGTAGATATATCGAGTAACAAGTACTTTCCTGCCGGTAAAAATATACATACATATTACCGGATTACAACAAAAACACAAAAACACGATATACTTCACTTGAATTAGGTTTGGTTGACCTCTACTTAACCCTAGTAGGCTAATGTGCTGTGTTTAAATAGATTAGATTAAGTCAACTTAAGTTTAGTTTGGACTGGCAAAAACGGATTCACTCTTTTGCTACAGTAATAGGCTGTACATGTTATATGCTTTTCGTTGAAAAGCTATTCTTTTTCTGCACGAATGCTGTAGTATATAAATTAAAGGACCAGAGCCTGGGTTCAAGGAAACGTTAGTATAAGTTCTAGAGGCAGTAAGAGTTCATCTAATGCTGAACCATTGACTTGGCCCATAAGAGCAAGTCTCACAATGGCAAGGTTTTTTTCGCAAAAGCGTACGTTTTCTAAAAAAAAAAAAAAAAAAAAAAATTCGGAGTCGCACGCAACATATCGGATCCTAAATCCCTTGTCCTGGATAAATGAATACAAGGTAACTTGTAACTTACGCCTGATTTATTTATTTTTATTTAAAATAGTAAAATCTGTACAGAGAACTATATCATCCAGTATAGACATCTTAAACCTCTCTCAAGCCGAATTCAGCATATCTTAGTTTTTTTTTAGAACAAAATGACGTCAGTGCGTTTAGGTATTTACCATAATTCTTATATAAGGGGCGAAATATGACGTATAATGCAGCACTTTGTATAGACTATGCTATTTGTATTCAGAAAATAAAATATGCGGTAATTGTCGTGTACCTACCTATTCAGGCTACGACATGGTGCGTGCGACAACGCATTCTGTTTTGAGAAAACTTGCGCCTAGGCGAAAAAAGCCTTGCCCGTGTGTACCAGTTGGTCTTATGAGACTTGCGCTTATGAGGACTCACCAAACCACTCTATGTACGAGGTTAGGCCGAGGAGCGAGTCTTGACATTATTAGGCTTGTGTCGAAAGAAGTAGTCCCCCCCCCCCCTTCACTCAGGCCGAGTCTCAACAATGATGAGAATAAGGGCCTGTGGAAGAGCCTCAATTTACTTTGTCCTCTCAAGTTCAAAACCGGGGAAAGTGGATTGGTTCTCTGGTGCAGAAAAGCTGAGATCCCCGTAACCCAGTCCTAGTTCTACATATTATGTACATAGTAGTACTACATACATAGAATACAGGAGCCAGTAATAAGTTTGGCGGAACAAAAGTTTGGAATGAATCATGCTTGTCCGGACCCTTTGTCTGCTTCGGATCCTACTTATTCTTAATGTAGTTTCGTGTCGTATAGAGACCAGCCCGAGACGGGGGCTGAAGGAGGCTGAAGGAGGACTGCTCTCTTTATGAGTCCCATGGAGGGGAAACTACTCACTCCTGCTACCCGCCACGACGAATACATATAAATTTGGGGCAACATTTCCGGAAATTTTGAATAAGCGTTCCACTTCTTCAGTCCCAAGTGGGCCTCCTTATCCTGCTCATTGGGTTTTCAAGTGAACGAGCCAGTTCTATAGCAGTCGGGCGTGTAAGGGCTATCACACAGTGAATTCGCCCCCCCCCCCTTATACTCAAAAAGGGTGTCATTTAAAACTACTATTTATATTGAAATGTGTTAGTTTTTAAATTCAATCCTCTTACATGAGTTTCATTACTAAATCGTATTTTCTCCTAATTGCTTCTATATTTAATTTTAAATGCTTTAATTAATAAAATCAGATCCGCTTTAATTTCTAGGAAGAAACGATCCTATTGAAGTGGAAACGTGGAAAGTCTGAGTCAGAAAGACTAAGCCTAAACTAACTTCTTTGAGTATTTGAAACATCAATTAGGTAATATAATCGCAAGTTACAGAATAAAATTTAAATCGGTAATAGATTTCTAATAAAAATGTAAAACAAACCAGCATATTTTAGCTGTTAAATCCGAAAAATCCTCTACGGCGTAATATTATTCTTTCGTAATGCAGGTCAGTGTACATAAAAGAGTTTGGACACTTATTAGAATGTTTACTTGTTTAATATCCGATCCGAATTTTCGGACCCATACTGAACGAGAGCTCTGTAGACGCCCTGCAACCGGACCTGTATCATTTGCAGGATCTCCCACTCGTAACTCGTCATAATACGTCTTCTGATTTTTCAATCTTAGGCAGGAGATGGAAATGGGGACATTAGGCCCGGCCCGTGAATTTGTTTACAATTCCCTAGGGAAAGTTGAGAAGAGGTTCCAACTGTTATTCCCTGCACAGAGCATTATTTGTCTCTCGGCTATTCCATGCCATTTTAGATGAAGATCAGTTTGCCCTAGAGTTTAACTTAATGATCCACCTGAGACGGCGTCCTGTCGTCATCGTCATGTCCAAACTTATATAAGTTTATTATGTTCATTTATTATTTCACCCCAAAAGTAATCATTTTCCCCAAATTCCAACCAACTGGATCTATTACATAGGTTAGGCTAGGTTGGCTTGGGGTGTGTTATAATACTACGTACGTATTTGATTTAAAAAGAGTAGTTTAGCTCGCGGTATTTGTATTTTGGTTAGTACTGTAGGTTTCAATAATTGAAGGAATTCAGAAGGCTACTGCTACATCGTACAATAAAGGAATGGCAAAATAATTCCCATTGTTATAAAAAATTCCGTGATTTCTTTTATAACCCGGTCCCGCTAGGAATTGCATATAAGCTATGAACCACGAAATAAGACAATGCCAAATGTCAATATAATTCTATTTATCGCCTAATTGCTAATCGCCGAGTTGTAATCTCTAACTTACAGATTCATGTATATTTGGTTATTTAGAATATTTTCTTATAGAGCCTTACTTTGCTTCTTACTTGGAAATACCAATTATTCCGTACCTGATAGGGAACTGCGTAGCTCGAACCATCTAATAGTAACTCTTCCCGAACTCAATTAGATATTGTCAGAGCTCTTCAAGAGCTATCGCAAAGCTTTGAACAAACATTCTAGTAGGTAGTAATCTGAGGGACATAGAAGACTCCAGGATCAAGTTCGCTAACCTATACCTACAATAGAACCTCTGTTTTATTATAAGGTAACCTACATATTTCAGGCTCAGGTATAATTAGGTACAAGGTACGGCTTTGGATTTGCTTCAGAACAAAAATACGGTAAGCGCATTGTATACTATTTACTAGAGTAGAGCCGAGGCTCTGGCTAAGTGTAATGAGTTTCTGGAGCCCATTTACTAATTAATTTCTGTTTTATTCTGTCTATAAACTCTGAGAGGGAAATGTACAGGTTGCGGTTGTGGCCGCGAGGACGGTCTGGCCTCTAATAATGCCTGTCACCCGACACCCGAGTCAAGCGTGAAAGCGTAAACGGGAACGGGACTGGGGACTGGGCCCTGCTTTTCAAATTCACTGGCAACAGTTTAGGATAGGAATAAAACAACTGAAGACGGCAAAATTCGTGCCTAGTAAATACATATATTTTACTTCGATGGGAATGTTGTAGGTGTTCCTGGAGAGTATGCATACTGACTTGTTCGTTTCGTAAGTCGAATTAAATTAATTCGAAATTTCACATTAAAATCCATTAATGTACCCCTGGCTAATGGATTTGAATAAGACGGTTCGAATTGCCTGAATTCGCCTGACCAGTCAGTATGCATTGTGTCCAGTTCCCTAAACAATCCACTGCGAATACGAATGTGCTATAAATTATGAGTAAGTCTCTAAATATGTAACGTACCCTTTTCTTGTTCCGCAGAATGGCGGCATCCCGCGTATCTTCGGCATTTCCAGGGGCCGTTGCTCCCCATAGCCGAGTTGCCATTCGAACATAAGCCCCAGTAAGGATTATTAATGGCAGGAAGTACTGGAGGACGACGAGGCCGAGCAAGTAGTACCGACGCAGCGTGTCCGAGAGCCAGGCATTCTCACAAAACGGTTTCAGGCCGTCCTTCTCCACTTTCTGTACAACCCTGGAAAGTTTCAATATTCAGAACATGTACTTTCACCTCGCGTGTCCAGGATTGATTTATTATATGTATTTTTAGCACAATAGACATGTATATCAAATAGGGCTCCTTTTTTATGGAACCGACCGCAAAACGAGTTTTACTGAGTCATCAGCACCAATAGCACCGGAAACTGGAAGTATCTCCTAATTTCTTTTGTAATGGAGCATGAAAGGGAGACCTTTTTAAGCTGGGATGCCTGGTAATCATTCCACACTGTTGGCCTCTTTACTACTACCACATATTCCGACTGCTGACCCAGAGCTTGATCCATAAGTTGGTTGACGTTGGCATGAATGGAGGAGCCTCGCGTTTGACATGATTTCTAAACAATGGGACTAGAAGGTTCATTCGGATCACGGTTGTAATATAAATGAGTATGATTATGGATATGGATATAATGGATGCAATTCAAGGTATGTATACCCAACAGTAAATGCTTCCCTATAATGGATTTTGATGGTGGTAAAGCTTCCGGAGAAACGATAAGATTCAACGGTATAACTTGGCGTTAGTCAGGTAGTCCAACCCTAAGCTAATATGACAACAGTAACAGAACGTGATCTGGTTTAATATGGCCAAATCACACTCTAATTAAACTCAAATTGAAGACTTGGATGTTTCCTTTTCCGCTAAAAGTCATATTTTATACACGAATTTAATCAACGTTCACCACTGGCACTGGCACAAGCGCCCAGAACCAAGATGCATTGATCTCCCCATTCCATACGGTACGGTATTAGGGAGGGCTACCACGTCAATAACGTAATAACGCGCGTTCACCTTGACACGGAGTGACAGAGGGTAAGGACGGACTCTGGAGGAGATGGCTAAACGCTAAATCACGCTCCTACTCCTACTAAGAAAATGCAATCTGTCAAGTTGATTGACGTGAGGCTTAACGGCTGGAGCCGGGAGCTGGAATACACGGCTTACTGGAAGCTCGTTCCAAAGGCAAGCCCAACCAAATAACTACCAACGAAAAAGACAAACAAGAATATAAAGCCGTAGGTTTTAGTTTGATATACAGAATAACATTATTATACACCCTTCAGCTCGATTCACTGTCAGTTAGTTTCTTCGTGAGTTTTATTATTCGCCAGTAAATTGCACAGGGTTCAATTGCAGTTTCCAATACTTTATAATTAAGTTGTGTTTGGAGCATTGCACATCTCACAAGCATTATTAGCGCATAAGTGCAGTGTTTTTTTTTTGTTCGCAGGCATAGTAGTTTTTCTTATTTATCCTGGCTCATCCTGGCATCCAATTTGATTCATGGAGGATCTGATTAGTCCTTCTGTCCCCGAGTTTCCTTCTTGAAGACACTGCTCATAGCACTGAGCGGCGAGGCGGATGAGGCCTTGCTGATAACTCCCCAGTCCCCGGGAGCAGTTGACTTCTTGCCCATGACAGCGGGTCCCTTGTTGGTCCGTGTGTTGTCCCCCTTGTAGACCAAGTGGTCTTTAAAAGTATCATCCACATTTGAAGTTCGGGCAGATCTTTAGCACAAAATGAGAATGATTTGTAAACCAAGAGCCAATATGGTAGCTCAGTGAAGGAGCAATACAGATTATTACTGCATTATGGGTTAGCATCAAGCATACTGACCGATTAGCTGACCCGTCATTTTTCTTCCAGACAAGGCTTTCGCCCGCTTTCGGCTTTTGCACAATGTATTTTGGAGTTGTAGCTGAAGGATGAGTTGAGTGAGACTTCGTCTCCCGTGTCTATAAGACATCAATGGTTAATGATTACACGCGTTAGGCGTTTTTTAAATGTGTCTGTACGCCTAGAACACATTTCTAGTTAAATAATTACCATTGGAGCACGAGGTGGAGCATCGACGTTATTAGCAACCCGTTGATAGGAGCTGACCCGCTTGAAAACTGTGCAGTCAGCAGCGCGCTGGCGTTCACGCTCACGGAGTTCCATTGACAGCCCAACTGGCTTCACAACGGTGGTCTGTAAAGTTACATGTTAGTAGAGTCCGCATTAAGATCTCGTGTATCGTGCATAATTAATAAAATCAATGTAAGCAAGTAATTAAATACCACTTGCCTTAATAATTTCCTTCTTCCACGGTAAGCTTTGCAAAGACTTGCTTGTCCATTGACCCATCCCTTTATTCCCGTCAGTAGTAGACGCCTTTCCCAAAGTAGCCATTTCAGATACTGCAGACGAGGCAGTCGTAAAGGTGACCTCCGAGAAGGAAGACGGCAGGTTCGTACCCGTGCTTTTCTGCAGGACACGCTCGGCCGACTCCAGGCCCTCCTCCAATTCGACCCGAGAAAGGTGTCTCGAAGGTGCAAACGATAGTTCAGAATCCTCCTGCTCGAGCTGTTCGATCCGTGCCGTAGAGACGTCCACAACATTCGGCTTCTTGGTCAACATAAAGGGGACCCGTTTTTCCACACAGAAGGTCGGGAGCGGATCATTACAGTAGTCATAGGCCCACTTCTTCAATCGATCGTCAAGCACACTTTGTGTCAACTTGTACTCACCAACAACGGCCTTTCGGGGCCGGTCTTGGGTCAAGCCTTGTGGCAACTCTGCCTTACGCTCCGCGTAGTAGGAGGCCAGGTCGTTGGAGGGTTGGGGCCCAACCTTTAGACGGACATACCGCTCCTCTGGATCAGTCTCAGAAGAGGACTCACCCGCGTCCCCGCTGCTGTCAGAGGAATACTTTTTGGCCTGGAGTAGGGTCATTGCGGTTCGGGGCTTCCGGCGACGGACAGGTGACTTATCTGTCAGGCTAGTGAAGATCTCCATCGTTGGGACTGGTTGACTCCAAGTGTTAACAGGCTTGCAAGGACCGGGACCGGGGATTCCAAATTTTAAGTAAATCACTTGCTAATTTTTGAATAATCTTTCTTTTAAAATAAACTCCTTTGAGAGCGTCCTTCCTCTCCAATAAAAGGAAGACGGAACTGACGACGACCGACCGAGGCGAGGGAGGAGGGGGGAACGGACGCGAAGAGATGTGTTCTCTTTGTATGCTTCAAAACTCAAACAAACGAACGCGAACCACAAACTTACAACTGACAAATCACACGCCACCGTCACCATGGCACGCACGGCTGATCCGCAACACACTTCTTCATTCATCATTTCATTTCACACACTACTACTGCACTACTGTCATTTCGCGGGCGTGGCCGGCCACTACTTCATGCTCAACTACAGCGTGTGACTTTTTGACCCGCTCGCTCACGTACACACACACGTACTCTCGGTGACAAAAAGTCAATAACCTGTAAACCCTATTTTCAAGTCCGAGGCCTCAGCGATAAATTCAAATCTGGTCAGGTATAAAGAGGTCTCGGACTTGAAAACAGGGTTTAAAGGTTATTGACTTTTGGTCACCGGGACTACGCACTACTGATCAACCAGTAGTAGTAGTCGTCGTATGCTGGCGCGAGAATTCACTTTAAAATCATGATCAGCTCTTTTGTTTTAGTAATCTTTTCTGGGAGGTAGGTGGAGAGAGCATCCTTTCTCCGCAATTTTGGTGAGTAAATATATTAATTATTTTGTAGTAGATAGTAGAGGAAGGCATTTGTTTCATATTTATAATAGTAAAGTGACACCGGACCCAGGGACCCGGGCAATTTGAGCTATGTCACATTCGGGCTCGCTTGGGACTACTAGACATATAAATTACTATATATTACTCATCGTCGTGTCCTGGTGTTATTAATGACACATGTCCCAATAAAAAGGGACAGGCTCATTCTCATTACAAAGCCTATGATTGGGTAACTCGGTATGAGTGTCAAGCGTCTACTACATAGTACAATAATACGCGAAATTCGGAACCTCTCTCTTGACTTTCAGATACCAAGTTTCGTTTAAATTGGAGATGTATTATAACTACTTTTATTGCAAACTTGTTAGGAATTTAAAATAGTGTAGCTTTGTGCTCTCCTCGGTGCTATTAATTCAATAACCTGCTAATCAGTTTTTGCAAATCCGAGGCCTCAGATTCGTATTTATCGCTGTGGACTCGGATTAGAAAAAACTGGTAACAGGTTATTGAGGTTTTAGCACCGAGAGTACTTCATAATAATTTAGGTTATGGCAAAGTCAACGTCAACGAATTCTTTGGCGTGTCTGACGTCGTCGTGTAGATAATCCTTACAGAACGTCAGACAGCATGGACATACATAATGTTAATACAAAGTAAAGTAAAATTACACTTTACTTCGTGTATGTTTACTCCGGTAATATGGTTTAAGGTTTTGCTGCAAGGTTTTGCAAGGTCATTGCTGTCTTAAACTATTTCAGCTTTGAACTAGACGCATACATAACTTGGATTCTTCAAATAATTGGAAATTGAACGACACGTGGGCTGTGGACGAAGCCATGGAAAAGGAACCTTTCAACCCAAAAATGTTCGTATAGAATGGCGTTTAATCTCTCTAAATATGCCGCCTAATGCTAATTCCATATTAAATCACTGTGAAACATAGGACCAAAAAGGGTTTCAGCCGGCACTCTAATAGTGAGCCTGCAAAACAACTAAGAGAGGTAGTGGAACGATTGAAAACTGCAGTAGAAAAACGTAGTGGAACACAGCTGTGGTATTCGTGTGGGATTTGTAACCGAACTGTTCGTACTGGGATGGAGGAGAAGCATGATCAGGAGTATCATTTCACTGTGCATTCCGATTCTTGCAAGGGAAGTGAGGACCTTTCTGAGTTCAGTGGGCATGAGGTTAGTAATGGAAGCAGCTATAGTTCAATCATAATTTAATTTGTAATCCCATAATTTACTGACAGTAATGGCATTATTTCGAACCAATTCAGGATAAATGTCCGAGTCAATGTTCCGGTAAAACAACTTTTGCTGAGGTAGATTCGGACTCGGAGTATGCAGTTTCTACTGAGGCTCGTCGACCAACATCAACACGCTCGTTGGAGGGAGCTAGGTCCCTTGAAAGTTTTTGCGAGAACGCTTCTGCTTTTCATGATGTTCTGGAATTGGCCTCGAAATTATCGTTGAATGAAGATGACCACGGTATAGTTAAATATGACATCATGCTGAGTTTGACATTACTAGCGGTTCATGTTAGAGGGTAATATATGTCATTTCTTAATCGAAATTAAAATAGATTTGGCCTGTCCAGCCAATCTTATACGAGAGTGTAGAAAGGTTTTTCGGCCGCAGGCTTTTTCGGTCGTTCGAGTTAGAGGGATGTCTGCTCGTACTGAGGCTGAAAAAGAAGAACTTCGTGCATGTCAAGAGTAAGTTTTGAAAAAACTGCAAACGAGATATGTTGGCCTAAATATGTTTATGCCTGACAAATTACATACACATTTGCAGAAAGAAAGGTTTGGGCACTTTCTTGACAAAGGAACCGTCAGAGACTGAAGTGGACTGTGTAGAACGCTACCGCGACAAACGGTTGGAAGAAGAGATAGATGCTCAAATGGTCAAAGTGGCTCAAAATCCTTGGAACCCAATGCGTCGTCAGTATCTGGCTAAACTGCAGAGCATGAACCTGAAACCTGCTATGAAGCAGCGTTTAACTATAGACCAGCGGGTAGTCTTGCTTTCGACTTACTTTTGTGTTGTCCTTATACAATTGAATTATAAAATGTTCTAGAGTCACTTTGTTCGAGATCTCCATAAACTGGAGGCGAAGCGGACTCGTTACGCAGCTCGAAAGTGGAGCCGACGTAAGATGGAGAAGGACTTCGAGCGTATTTGCAAAGAGTTCTGCCGTGACCTCCGAATGAGTGATTCGGAGACAAAGGAGTTTATGTCAGAACATTCTGAATTCCTTAAAAACCACAAGGATAAGCTGCCATATATCCCGCAAGAGGACTGGCTGAGCCTTATCCACGACGTTAAGGATGATCGTCCGGGCCTGTCCGAGTTAGGATTCCGCATCAAGGATTGTGACTACTTTGTCACTGATACTTCGACCACTGGCGAATTTATTGAGAAGTTGGAGGCCCTCATACGCTCGGGTCCTGAGAAACCGTCGTTCATCATTCCAAATGCTAAGGAACAGGACTCACGTCACGTTGTTAGTCGTTAGTTGAGAATCTAAAGAATCCAAAGGTCTTTTTTTCTAATTAGGAGAGCGGAGAACAGGACAGAATGAGCTCTCATGAATTGAAAATGTAAACAATAACCATTTAAAATGCAAATCGGATTTTTCCGTTTTGAAAATTGATATCCAAGAAACCGAAAAATGGGAAAGTAGTAACGCTATACCACGTACAAGTAAAAAAGTCACAATAAAATGGAGAAAATGGTATATGAACTGGGATAGTCTGACGGTGTTTGTTATTCTCGTTCGAATTTCCTAGCAAAGTACAGTAGAGAGCAAATTAATGGAAGATCCGGTAGATAGGCAGAGTTGAGGCCTCAAATTATAGAGGCAGCATAAAGAAACTGAACAAGACAGACAGACAAATTAGTTCGTTATTGTAAGACTTGTCTAAATCAGTTTCAGCAGAATAATTTCTCTTCCTTCTCTTTCTTTTTCTGTTGACTCCGCAATTCCGAAATTGAGGAGAGGCCTGGGATGCTCCCTAATTAAACATCGGCTCTTCCTCAAGCTCTCCCGTAGCCGTAGATAACCTCTGCCTTACAATTCCCAATGCTCCAGTTCTCAATGTAATACCTATGTATACTGCATACAGTATAGAGTATATAATGAGACGTATGCCTGCTCTGCCTGCTTATTCTGCTACAATCAAATCCCCGATTTCGAAGGATAATACCCAATAATTAATAATGTATCGTGCAACTTGCCACCCCTCAATGTATTCAAGTCCAGAGCCGTGACGAGGTCTGGCCCGGCCCTATCCTTGTATAAAATGCCTATCCTTGTATAGTCAGTGTTAGGACTTCGCAAAACATACAATGTGACTTTCAGGATAGGCCAGTAGTGATGAAGGTCGTTTGGAACGAAGTCCAGTCCAGGTCATCTTCCGTTCCCGATTACGATCTTCTTATCCTCCACTGTACTGTCTTCTAAGTTCACAGAATCCTTTTTTTCTAGTTTTTAGCCATCCTCCGACAATAATATTTATAAGTGCTTTCCTGGTTCTTATCTTTACTTTGTATATCTACGTATAAATGATTCGGGGTCACATTGTCGTATTCGAATTGGGGAGTCGTTGCACAACGTCGTGGAGCACTTCGAAATCGAGTCGAAAACAGTAGTGGGTGACACTGGCGATTCGCCATTCAGGAAGGCAGAAAAATATATATTCACCAATTAGGAGATTGATGCAAAGCGCATATGCACCGAGGTAAATTAGAGTCAATTAATCTATGGAAATTATATTATTCATCAATATGACATGTTTCGAATTTCATCAATGTGACCGTTTACCAGAGACCGTGACTGTCCCAGAGTATTAGGTGAGGGCATAATATCAAAATGTGGTCGGATGTCGGATGCCTGAACTCGGAAAACGGACGCCTACTTAGAGGGTCTCTTGAAACAGAACAACGGCTCGGCGTGATGGAGCCAAATGAAGCATTTACATTGCATTAAAATATAATTAAATTTTACTCCGAGTCATAAATTATGCGCGGAATATTAAATTGCCGCCTGAGCCTTGCTTGATTACGGCGTGGGGAGCCTAACAAGTACACGTCTGACCCTGCTGAGGTCGAACTTCATCTTCCTGCATGTCGTAAATGATTTAATTACAAGATATAATATACATAGTAGCCCCGTCCGCTCCCTATCGTATGATTTGTTAAGTTGACAATGAGTTTATTAATGCAGATACGAAAGGAGCGAAGGGCCGGGCCGTGCCCTTAGTCTATCTGTAGATCTCCAGCCTCGAGTCCTCTCTTTCATTAATGAAAATTAATCTCCATTCTCCGCGGCAGCTTAAGAAATCCTCTCTAGAACAAAGCTTCTGTTCTGACTATCGAATTAGTAAGGTGTAATTCACTATTTCATTTCATTCATTCATTTGGAAATGTGAATGTGAGTCTGCGGTATAATTGAGTGGAATCTGTGTTACATAATATATGTATTATAAACCGCCTTAGTATTCATTTACAGCTGTTAATTAATTGAATTATTTTCTAGTTCGTTGAGCTAATCCTGAGTTCTGACTACTATGGATACGGCAACTTTGAAATACAGGCCAAGGACAAAACTCCACAAGAAAGTTCCGCCTGTGATATTGTTTTGAAATTGTTACAAGTTGTTTCAAATGTTTAAGAAATGTTAGGTCCCAGAAAAGTCCGGGTGACAAGTTACGAGGGGTCAAAAATCAACATATAATTCTCTCAACCCATGCGAGTGGGACATCAGTCACATTTTATGTAGACTCGGAGAATATAATACTTGACCTCTATAGCACAACGTGTTCGCGCTAGAGGTCAGAAATTTCCTAGAAATTACACTAAATGCAGGCTGTGACCTGTAGCGCCCACACTTTTCGCTAGAGGGGTCAAGTGTTATATATATATTTGGAATTTACATGAAATTACCTTTCTTTGGATTTGCCCCTTCCATGGGTGTGAGAGAATAATGTGTTGACCTTTGACCCCTCGTAACAGCTTACCCGAACAATTTCGTACACAGCACGTACTGGTATATGTGAACAGCTGGTCAAAGCTACTGTATATCAAAAGCGCAACTTTCTGACGGTATTTCATATTCATCGGAAATGCTTTATACTCTGAACTCTGCGGGATGCCCCGTCAGGGCTTAAATTAACAATACTCGTAGCTAGGTGTAAGTAAAAGTATGCACAACAAGAAGGGAACGAAGCTTGGTTTGTTTCAATATGTGATAGTAATTAAGTATAAAGTATGAATAATATTGCGGCATAAAAAATTTTAATTTTAATACAAAACGCTAAATTGCTGTTGTGGCAGTGGACTGTTTTAGGTTAGATCAGGTCTATGCCGCAAAGTCGTTTTATGCTGAAATCTATAGATTTATCGCGAATTAAATAGTACAAGCCGTAAATTATTGTATAGAAAAAATATAAATTATACGTGAAAATCCAAAACTCTGACATTTTCTTCAGTTAAATTACTGTTAGGTTTGGCGTTTGGCTATATTAGAATAAATGTTACTGCTTTCCCAAAAGCATTGATTTTAACCAAAAATAAACAATGCAAATGAGCAAATTTACATGTTGGACGCAACTAGTAGTAATTGATTCGGTTTATTCGGATTCGGAAGGCATACTCGATTCGTGCTCCGTACACTATCTAGGTCATACTGTTTGTTTCGCATCTGGATTTGTTAATTTTCAAGAACATTGGGGGGCTATAAAGTCAATATTTTTGGGGTACCTAGTACTAATACAAGCCATTGTATTAAGCCCTATAATGTTGAGTTATTTTTGGAGATAATATTATGTTACTTTAGGTTTTGGTTTTAAAATAAAGCTAAGCTGTTCCGCCTAATATTACGTCTTCATTTAATAGTTTGATGCGAGTTTTGTGGATGAAAACTGAAAATCGCTCTGGATGACGTCGTCTAACACAAATTCTTAATATGTATAGGTATATAAGCTGGATAGATGTAACTAAAGTTAAGCCGTCCTAAGCTCTTCCTAGAAAACCGAATAAGAGGGTGAGTGTGTACTTAGGCTCCGCAAATAATAATTGACCGAATGTAGCTGTAGCTGATTTCCAGAGGTTTCACTCCTGAACATTAAGGATGGAACTTTTAAATATTTAATTACTAATCAGGCCCAAGGCCCAACCACTACTGAGTCCTCGGTCTAGGAATGAAGCTTCACGGATTTAATTTATTACTGGGTCAAGCCTGAGGTTCTCTTGTAGTATTTACATAGCCAAGAATAATGAGAACTCTTGATTGTAACCGTAAAACTGAAATTGTATTTGCACAGAAGATCCCGAGAAAGCGTGGGCTAATATATTATGCATTCGGCACAATGTCAAATGTCAGAGAGAGGACGTATGTGTTTAGACTGTTTACTATTGACAAGCCCCTCAGGTCCACTTCACCCCCACAGTATTTAGATTGGGATCTACGGAATGAGAGCAAGGCCTCATTTAAGGCTGAATTTAGAAAAAAACAGAAAAGTTATCCTTTGTAAATCCTAAGGCGAAGAAAAAGTTGCATATTAAATCCAAAATGGAACGTTGTTGAAGCTCTAATACGACATTCTCTTAGATATATTGTATTCCAAGATATTGTTAACAAATTGAATTTGAGGTGTCTAAAACGGGGAAAAATGTACACGAATATTCAGTATCTGATTGGTCCGGCTTGGTACCGAGTATTTCGTGAAATCAGAAATCAGGGAGTTGACGATGGAAAAATGATAGATAGTTGACTTTAGGTTAAAGAAACAGTCCTTACTCCCTTGTTCTAGAAAAATAGCTTAGGTACAAGCTACAGTAATCGCTGAAATATTACAAAGTACCTACCGAAGCCTAACGTCATCTACTAAATATAAAGGATTCTATTATTAAAATTGTAAGGTTAAAAAATAATTCTGATTCTCAAAAATCAGTAATTTTTAGTTTTTAGCCGAAGTCGGTCAACATTAAAGTTTCTGTAAAATTCCAATCGTCCACTACTGCGCCATACATTCGTAAATAGGCACAATATATTATAATCGTATTTTTTCTACGTATTTGGCCGCTTGTGACCTGCACTGGAGATTTACTGTTCATTAAGGATTGGCTTTTAGGCCAAGCGCCTCAAGGGGAATTTAGTTAGGACTTTCTCCAGTGCTTTCTCCAGCCCTTTAGATGACTTATCCGGGCCGGCTGGACTATTGGCGTGACGTTTATGACCCTTTCCTTTCCTTTTACGGGAGCCTAAGTGCATGGGTGGATTTCCAAAGTGATACGAATTACCTCTTACCCGAAGATGGGCCAACTAATCCAAGACGGATCTGGAGTCTCTTGAGTCCTCAAAGGACGTTACCTACATTCATCAGATGAGGAGGATAAGGAAGGCGGCCCCTTCGGCCTGTACTTCAAAGTTCAAATAAATTTGTTCTTGTATTTGTTCATACCTACTCCAACGTAGGCCCTGAATATCCTCTGCTTCCTCACAGTTCCGGCTAACAGCAGAGAGCATTGGCATTAATATGTAATGAGCTCACTCACTTTGGACATCACTTCCGACAATTACATGTGTACCGTAGGGTGTCCGGCTGTTTTAAAACTACATAGGTACTTGGTGTATTCCAAAGACCGGACCCCTTGCCGTTTAAACATATATGCAGTATGCAGTTTCCGTAATATGCCAGCATGGAAAGTACTATTGATGCTTGTGACTTGGGATGTAGATTACAATATGACAAGTACTATTCATATAGATTTATAGGCTGTCATTGAAACCCAGGTATTCTGCTTACCTGAAGTCTAGCTCAGTCGGGAGTGCGATGAGGAGGCTGACTGACCAAATTATTATAATAAAAATTGTGGCCTTTCTCTTTGAAGCTCGTGCGCTGAGCGGATACAAGACAGCCCGGTAGCGGTCCACAGCGATGGCTGACAGCGTAAAGACGCTCACGTTCACGCTAAGAACCTGGAGAAAAAAGAAAGAAAATTAACTAGTTTGTGTTTAGGTATGGATAATGTATGTTAATGTTCGAATTCTCATGAGCTAAGGCTAAGCTCTGGCTTTTCGATTGATCATCATAATACTGTATCAGATCTTATATCCTTTTTTTTATTGGCAAATAACTCAGCAAATAACGAGCAACGAATTGCGGAGACAACAAATCCACAGCATGTGGGCATGTCAAAGAAGAACTCAAAGGCGATTTTTTCCCCTTTCATTTAGGTTTCGTTGTTGATGTGATTCATTTCGGCTAACCCGTTTGAGGCTCCCATGCTGAGGATTTAGTGTCTCGTAAGAAATTGGTAATACACTTCAAAACAAGGGGCATTTCATAAGCTACGTAACCCTAGAAGGGGAGGGTATGGGTCAAGGTAACTCTTTACGGCTGCTTTTTGGGACGGGGCCGGTTGGTACGCAAAGTACGCAGCGAAAGTAACGAATATAATTAGTACCACTAACTTCTGTAAAGCTAGATACGTAATGACGATGACCCTGAATTGGGTCATATAAATTTTAAATAAATCAAAATGTCATACGATGCTTCACAAAATACTAAAATTATAACGCAATGCATCATATTTCTAGTCATTTCCTGAGAAGAAAAATTGTCGAAATGGCTCGTCGACATGTAATTAACTAAGCACTGTTAATTCTTAACAGCTTAGTAAGAAGTTAAAGTGACTCACGAATAACCGTAAAACGTATGATATATGTAAACTCAAATTACACAACGCCAAGTAGACCAAGCATCAGTTGAATACAAACTACAACAACGTAAAGTGACTTATCAAACTATTTACATTTAAGAGTAGCTAACTTACAAAATGTATTTAAAACTTTCGAAACACTCAGATTTATTAGATTTTTTCATAAAAAGAGGGAATTTTTCAAAACATTCATATTTCTGTACCCCTTTTTTCCTTTTTTGAACATGTTTTGCCATTCATGCACCAGCACTTCATTGCGTCAGTGTCAGTTTTCAAGGCATGTTCTGAAATTTGTCTTTTGCTACTTACACCTTTTGGTCCCAAGCCCATGACGTTTAACTTTGATAATAGCAGGTCATATGTTTTTGCACATAATACTAAATTCTTCAATTTTAATTCTATTTTACAGATACAAGATATAACGACCATTGCAATTCAAATAGCTATTCCTGTTTAAATATATTATTTTAAAAAAAACTGTTTTATGCGCTGTTAAATTAAAAATAGTATTCTTACTTTATACAAGGGGGGTATAGCGTGAGCGTTACATTAGAGTTGCAAGAGGGAGGATTGGGCGGGCAATAATCAGTTTATTTGTGATAAGTACGTTATTTATGAATGGTACTTTATATGTGCATATACTCGCACCATGTACGCATGATCATATATGCATGAACATGACCTAAGAAACTAGACGAAACTTCAGCAAACATTCCAGAGTTTGAGCCCATATTTTAATACTTATTCATTTATTGATCAACGATTCATTCAATTTTACATAATCTTAGATCAACATGTAAAGATGTTTCCCATAAATGGGAGCTCGATAAAATATTTGATTTTCCAGAGCTCCTATAGAAACCCAGATAAAATGCTGTTCCAATCCTAACCAGTATACTTTGTTGCGAAGACTACTGATTTTGGACTCTCAATAATACGAGGAACAATATAGTTGTTACCCGGGTTCGGAAGGGTTAAACGTATCTAAGAAAATTGACCCCGGCATACATTGAAGCGTACAATATAAAAGCGTCAAATGTTTTTAAACGTTAACGTTAAAATACGTATTTCAAAAAATACTTAATTTCAAGAGCTGTCTCCATATTAACAAAATATGAAGCTTAAGGAACCGGTTATCCTCGTTACATACTGTACTTTCCATTTCCTTTTCCGTAAGGCCTGACGTTTCGTATCACTTGACAATTGAAGTTAAGCCTAATGATCTGAATTCCTTTATCCAGAATCCCAATCCCGCCTCATCCGTAAAGTTAATGCTCCTGCACAAAAGCGTTCTATTCTTTGGCCCAGCAGGGGCTTAGTCCCGACTCCCGACCCTCCATTACATTACTTTTGCCGGGAGACGAATGTCATAATAAAAGATACTAAGTTGGGATTCAGGAATGACGGACTTTCACTACATTCACTACTTTCACTGCTTACACATATATACAGTACTACGGAACCAGCATCTGTCCGCCGCCATAAAAACCCCAACTCATCATCAAACTTATGAAGGGTACGAAAAGGAGTCAGTGGCTCCGGGACAATTCTGACGAAGAAGGTTCAAGTAAAACTAAACGCATTTGATGTCTGGCATGCATCACCTATCCAAGAGGCTTAACCTGATGTACCGGTGCCGAGACAGAGTTGACATTGAGCTCCCATGAGAATCTACTGTCTGTAAGCCGCAAGGAGCTAAAACCTTAACTTTGTTCCTATTTTCTACAACAACTGCTTTCTATGTACTCAAATACGGGTCTGTATGTTTTGTGGTAGGAGGAGGGGAAAGATTCCGAGGTCCCACGGCGATGGGCCCTTCTAGCTTCTTAGACTCCATGCGTTTATGTAAGCTTTTTGTTCCACCTACAATAGTGTGACGTGAATGAATTGAATGAAGGGCTTAGGGGGACTAAACCTAAACTTCCCTGTTCAGCCTCTGTAAAATTAAGTTGAAGGATAAAGCGGGCAGTTCAGGGAATAAACGTAAAACTTGTATATGGAGACGGCTTTCTTATGTAGCTGTTAACTGTGTTACGGTTTTTAACTGTCTGGAGTCTGGACACATTATTTTATAATGTATGCTTGAACTGGCCTTAGTTTGGAAAAAATAAAACTCAAATTTCGACAAATGTCAGTTTAGCAGCAGTTCTTACTTTTCCTGAAAAATTTTGAAACGGGGAAACCTAAGAATCAAGAAAGAAGTAGTAGAAAGGTAAAATGGTGGTACATTTTATTTAATTTAAAGAGGCCACGGTTAGAAGAGATTTCTCTTAAATGGACTATATTATTTCTACTATACTATACCACTTTCATATCAATAATTGATGTTGTTTCAATCATTTTCGGTTAAATAAAAGGGCGACTTCACTGTGTTCCAAGATTTGAGCTTTCATAGGCCATGTTACAGAGCTCTTCCAAATGTTTTGTCCACAAACAAGGAGTAGCTGCGTCATAAAGTTCTGTCTTAAATCCAAGGATGGGTACAGGATTCGGAATTGGAATAGAAAAGAATTGAATAAAATCGACGTATCGGAATCGATGTTTAAAATTCAGGAATTAGAATATGAATCGGAATTTAATTAAACTAGGAAGCGGAATCGGAATTGAAATCCTTAAATTGTTATTTCGGTTCCTATACTACACATTTTGGCTTTGTATTCGTGAACAGGAAAGGAATTTGAGGCTTGCTGTATGTCCAGCTTTCCAGTCTGAATGAGAAAAGAATGAGCCCATAGCCCTGTTCATTGACCCTTTCAGTCACTTCACTGATACATACACGTAATACCAATTTATTTATGGTTTTTGTTGCATTTTATAGTGTTGTCCTTCTGGAGGTAGGCGCCCACACTAGTATTAGCATATGCATATTATGCATTGTATCGGTATATATTTTTCTTAAACCAGCATTTGGGTATTTAAATCTACTAAAATGTTACAAAATAAAACAAAACTCGGGCTTCTTTCGCCTCAAGCCACTCACAAATAAAAAAATAGACCCTAAGCTAAAGGATTCGAATAATTTTATAGAATACAAGTAACGACCTCGCCTTCGGCTCGTGTCTTAAACTTGCGCACGCGGCTCCGCCGCTTAGCGGGCTTGGCTC
>JAQFZY010000399.1:0-29650 GCA_034696285.1 Hypogastrura burkilli
CCATACATACTAGTAAAGAGAAGGGATACTCTTAGCCTATAGGAACCTATGCATCTATTCCCCACCCTAAGGAAATACTTCTATTCCCCGCTCGTAGGAACTCTTCCGTTCCCCGCTCGTAGGAAGTCTTCTGTTCCCCGCTCGTAGGAACTTCTGTTCCCCGCTCGTAGGAACTCTGGACCCGAAATATTCGCGTCTCGCTTACTTTCAACACAAGGTGTTATAAGAGAGCCACGAAGATGACCATTGAAGGGGCTCTTACCTGTGACCTGGTTGAAGGATAGCATCCCGTAGTAGCAAGTCTTTACACGCCGAAATATGAAGCTCCCAATGTAAGCATGAATGAGGCAGGAGTAGCCCGCCAGGAGACAGAAGAGGAGAAAGTGTTCTGACGGAAAGATTCAGTTCCCTAAATTAGGTCAGGGGTCAGGGTTACATTAACGGTTTGCTGTTCAAATTACTTGTGAATTCGGGTCCTGAGAAGGCACTATGACCCGGAAGGTATATGAGTATGACAAGGAGTGCCGCGGAGAAGGCCATAGTGATAAGCAAGTCCACAATTAGAAAGGTCGTCCAGTACATTATCTGCTCTCCCGGAGCAATGTTGAACTGGAGTTTCTTGAGCTGCCAATTTATGGGGTGAGTCAGGTGGGAGCATTGTGAATAATTCGTACCAGATATGACCTCTCACCCCCCAGAGCTTCTCCGACAGCGGCTCCTTAACAAAACCGGAAATGAAGAGGATGAAGCTGAAACTAATCAGAATGGAGAACTGGACGGCCTCGTCTGAGATGATATGGACTCGCTCAGTAGTCGTCGCCAGGTAATACTTTAAAATTTCCTGAAATATCCAGAAACTAAGCATTAGCTCCGTGATAGGGTATACCTGCGTGTATTTAGTATTCATTACATTTGTCCTGGGTTGGATAGGATAGCTCCAGCTACTAAAACTGATGTTGGCGTAGTGCTCGAACCGATACTTGAGATAGGCATTGATGAGGACTGTGACGGAGGTCGGGCCCGTATGGAACCCGGTTGTTGAGTACATGGCCGTGATTTGAGCAGCACTAATGTCGGCTCCAAGAACGTAGGTAGACTCCGAGTCCTCCTCTTGAGTGATAATCTGCTTGAAGTCAGACGTCAACTTGATCGAGCGTGAAGAGAAACCCGATCGGTAGATCCTTGAGAATTCCTGAAAGGAAAAATCCCCCCCAGATTCTTATACTGGATTTCTATTTTAGCTTTACGGCTTACCGGGTTTCCGGAATCCTTCAAAAGGGCAATGAGCCTGGGATACTTTCCAAGCTCATGCTTCAGCTTTAGCCGGTGAATCGTGGATTCGAAGAGGTCATTCGTACCTTGGACCGTTATTATTAGGAGCAGAACGGCCGGAATGATCTGAAGGGGAATCAAGTGACGGCATAGGCTAAGGTCACAATCGAAGCAGTATCTGGGAGGTGCATCAACTTACCTGCACTAAAAGATGGAACCAATTTCCACAAAACCATACGACTCGCTTAGTAAGCATAGCCTTGAATCGTCGGAGCTTGGAATAGCAGGAATAGGATGTGCTTGGCTGATCAACACTAATGTACTCGGACGTTTCGAGCAGCGTGGTCATGTTCCGTTTGTAAAGCTGCATGTTCTGTTTCTCTCCTTCGTCCAATGCATTTTGGGCCTCCGTGATTTGCATGTAGCGGTCAACTCTAGGAAATGAGACAAAGATGAACAAGTGGCCAGGCCGGTATTTTGCCAACCATTGTCGGGAAGGTGTAATCACTATTCTGCGTATCCGATTGTTCTCACTCATAAAAGGCATTGTCCATTGCATAGAGCCGTACGTTCCATTTAATGATTCCGAGCTGGACCAGCCGGACATAGTCCTCCTCCAAAATCCGAAATAATTTAGAAAATTCCGACCCCTCCGACATTGGCAGCTGAATGCTGAGCGTGGTCTTATCCTCAAAGAAAGTGTGGGAATCCTTTGATTCTGTGGACTTGACCGAAATTGCCACACTCTCCCGGCCCGGAACCTCTTGGAGGGCATCATAATAGACGGACACACTCCCCTGACTCTCCGAAAAGGAGTTTGGGAGGAGATTGTAGTCATGAATGTTAGTGTCATTGGTTGACATGGCCCTCTTCATCCGCTTAGACCTCGATGCCAGCGTCCCACTCGTACTGATATAGCCTTGGACGAAGCTATTGATTTCTTCTGGCTTGGCGTCCGGCGTCATCTTGATTTGGAGATGGTAGCCGGTTGCTGAATTAAAAAACAAAAATCCAGCCAGTCCGTACCACAACTTCTAATGTCCTTGATGCTGTTATTACACAGAATATCTTCCAATTGAGACCGCGAGCCCGTCACCACGATTTTTCCGAGACAAATGATGGAGACCTTGCTTCCGAGATAATAGGCCTCGTCCATGCTCCTAGTCGCGATGAGAAGGGTTTTGTCGGAGCTATGACGCTGGAAGAGAGTTTCCAACTCGTTAAGATCCGAAATCAGTTTATCCAATGAGACTCACCATGATAAATTGCCAGATAGGTCTCTTCATGTCGTCATCAATCCCGTCTGTTGGACCGTCTAGTAGTATCAACTGCCAAGTCAGGTAAAGATTTCTCATTTTAGGTCTTATAAGCATACGCTGCTAGTATACGTTATATAAACGAGGATACCTTGCTCCTCCCCATAAAGGCCATCATAAGGCATAATTTCCGCTGTTCATGATCCTGCAAGTGCTCCGGGTACTTATTCCTCTTCTTGAACATTTCCAGCTGCTTCAAGTACTCAAACCCTTGTATCTTGGCTTCCTTGTGCGTCATTCCTTTTAGCTGTGAACAGTTAGAGTTAGGATAAGCTCAGTTCAGTGAAATGTAGGTACCGATTTATGTTTACTAACAATCCCAATCAGTAGTAAGTGGTCAATCGCCGTGGTCTCATCGCAGAGCTCGTATTCGCTCGTTAGCACGCTCATGAAGGAGTTAATCTTGGACATTCTTTTCCGTATGTTAAGGCCATTGATCAGGATCTTCCCAGAATTCGCCATTAGTGCTCCTAAATTGATGCTACAATATCAGCCGCATGCTTATGCACTCTGCTACGTTTTCAGCCGGAATGGGTGGCGCTGACCATACCACAAAGAATATTAATGAGAGTTGTCTTTCCGGAACCGCGGTGACCCACTATACAGGTCCGTTGTCCCTCCCTAACCCGGAGGCATAGGTCATTCAGCACATTTTTGGAGACCTTGTAGCTCATTCTGAGCCCCGTGATCTGGATAAAGGGCCCGTACCCATCTTCCCCGCCATCCTCTTTGTCCACAGGCTGGTTGGTTCCCTGACGATTGCCGGGATTAGTTTGAGTCCGCCTCTTGCAGGCGCATGAGAAGGGCTGCAGAATTGAATCAAGCGGTCAGAGAAAGTTCACCGTGACCCAACCCGGTGCGTACCCAGATGAGGGCCCGGCAGTACCACGACGTCCCGTGAACCCTCCCTGGCCGGAGTTTGTCCGTGTACATGGCAAGCATGTAATAGAAGACTCCATCGAACAAGAGCATGACCAGGGTGACGATGAACGGGACCTGATGAACTTCGTCCAACTTCAGGATCATGTTATTCCAATGAATCCCGCCGGCTACAGGCAGGCACAGATCATAAGTTAGTCATAGGCCCGCTTCAACTCCGAAAAGTGGATCTTACCGTTTGACATCATCAAGCTCACACCCGAGAGGAGTGCGGCATTCGGGACCAGGCACATTGCAACGTTGGCATATCCAATGGATATGTTCACAATGTATGACCTCAGGAAAAGGTCCGAAAAGTAGTAACTAAGGAGCCAGATGGTGGCCCCGGTATAGGCGGCCAGGAGCCCTCGCTTTGAGAACGAGGCAAGGAAGGAGCAGAAGCTGACCGAGGCAAAAGCATAAAGGACCAGAAATAGGGTCCAAATGACGCCGTCTCCCCGCCGGACCAGTGACCCCATGTTCTTATTCATTGTGACGAAGTCACAGAAGAGGATAGTGATCTGGAGGGCTATCGAGAGGATCTGAATCAGTACGTCACTCAGGATCCAACAGAACCAGTACGTCCACCTCGAAACGCCCATGCAGTGCAAGTACAACTAGAACCAAGAGTCCGCAAGATATTTAAACAGTTGATGCTAGCCCTCAGTTTCGGAAGCCAAGAAGCTCACTTTGAAGTTAGTCTCCTTGTCCGTGCAGGGGGCTCTGATGGCAGTGAAGACCAGGAAGGTCATACCAAGAGCAATCCCAATCGGCAAATACTGTTCCGCCTCCAGACCCGTATGATCGGGCGAACTGTAGACTGGGTGAGGCGGGTATGGGAACCCTTGGACCCGGATCTATGGATAATGGATACCCAACATTGGAAATATTCCTCCTGTTTATAGAAAAACTAGCCCGGAAGCTTATTGCAAAGTCTTACTTGCAATGGTTTGAATTTGAATGGATCCTCTCCAGCCGTCCGAATTTTTTCCTCTACAGTCTTAACGTAGGCTTGGTAGACTCCGAGCTGGATGGCCATTAGCGGGAAGTAATACTTCATCAAGTGATTGTGTGCTCCTGGAATAAGGATTATGGAAACGGACTTTCCAAGGTCATGAAGATTTCGGTTTCGAAGGAGCGTAGTCGAATTTTCAAGCTCATATTTCGACTAGGCTTGTTTTGATTTTCAAGGCCACGCCATACCTGAACTGTCACCGAACGTGAAGTAGTCCAGCGTAGACCACTTGTTCGGAACGAATCTTGCCATACGAATTCGGAGAGTGACCTCAGTCTTCCGGGCGTACTTCCTCGTTCCAAGAACAAATCCGCCGACGTACTGGGTTCCCACTTTCCGGAGATGATGCGCAATGGCCCATTTTACTATTGCCTCCTCCGAGGGCACTCGCGTAAGCTCCACTGTTCAATTTTATAAATTCTTGCAAATCCAGCCTATAAGTAGATAGCGTGTTCTTTCCACGCTGTTTTTCATACCATAATTCGAAACTAGAGGTTTCAAATGCTCAATAACTTGTTCCAACTCCTTAATCTCTGGGCCCAGACCTTCCAGATAGTAAGTGAGCCGACTCTTATTGCCAGTCAGTAGACTCGGGCTAGTGCAGTCCTTCTCACACTTTAGGGTTTCGAAGAGGTCCTTGAAAAATAGAGCATGAAACATTGGAAGTTGCCAATAGTGAAAACCATGTCTGGGAAGAGGCTACTCACGAGGTCAGCTAGGACAGGATATATCGTCGTTTTCTCCTCCATAAAGTTCTTAGCAAAGAGCGTACTGTTTAGGGAGGCTAGGAGAAGCAGGATCGTCGCGGGGGCCAGGATCTGGATCAGCGTAATCATGTAGTGACGCTTCCTGTAGAGCCAGACCCTATACATCATGGCCGTAAAGACCCTCATTTTGGATGCTTTTGATGGGTCGAAGAAAAAACTATATCAATGGACGAAGTACCAGCCGGAAAAGTCTCGGAAGTTCCACACTTGGGTTACGGGATAACCTGAGGCTGGATACTTCCGCTCCAGCTCCGATAATAATCTGTATTTAGGAAACAATGCCATATTTTGTAGTCGCCGTGACAACATTTGGAAGGGATCTCCGACACACTTTTCGAAAAACAGACTCGACAATCATATGGTTTTCACGCCTTCACTCTCAGTGTTAGTGATTTGTCAATTCCAAAATTTTCGTAGTTTGTAGTTAGGTTAGATGCCCACACCTTCGCTCTTCTCTCTGTTCTAGAACAACTAAATTCTTAGTGACTACATTTACATTAATAAATTGAGGTCAGTTGTGACGGTAAAGCAATGTATCGGGATGGGTCAGGAGACGCCGGACCCGCCCCGATCCCTCGACCGCAAGGCCCGGCGGAAAGGGCTCAAGTGCTTCAGTACGGGCTCGAGCGGGAGACCGGGACCATTTTTCGGATCAGTGGGCCGAGGCTCAGCTTTGTGATCTGTGCGACGTATCTGGTATGTATGGGAACACCTTGTAGCGCCACCATTTATTGTGCGGACAAACTTTGAAACTTGAAAACCGTTTTCTGCTTCGCAATTACGTAACATTACGAAATTCCGTATATTTCAGCTGTACGAGAGCATGGTGTTCCTGATCCTCCTGTCCTTCTCATTCCTCTTCATGCAAGTCTGGAACTTGTTCTCCACCTTCGGCCTCGACTTCTACCAAGACTCTGCCTGTTACTTGAGAACGCTCTACCTCCTCGTTGTCATCAAGGCCTTCCATCACTACATGGACCAGGAGTATCTATTCGTCCAGCAGCTCTACACCTTGAGATTTCTTAGCAGCACGTTCTACAACTATGTGAGCCCATTCTTGATTGTATCTTTTGAAAGCTATACTTCAGTAAATTAGTTTACGTAATGTTTTATGTTGTCTTCTCAGCTTCCCTCCGTTTTCTCATTCGGTTGCCTCTTAGTGTCCTACGGTCGACTTCTACACGAGTTTTTCACAATGTAAGGATTTATAAACGGATTTCGGACCACAGGATCCTTTGTGTATTTAACTCAAGGGGATTTCTATGTATTACACAACCGCACAGGAAAAAGAATCTTGAGGCCGGACATTCCGTTGTCTACAATACAATCCCGTACGTGATCAGCGTCTTTTACATTAATTACCACAATGTGACGCGGTGCATTAAGGACTCGGAAAACAAGACCTTCATCTCGAACCTGGTAAGTACGTAGTCTAGTAATTTGTGTGCCTGTGTCTAGTAAACCCTGGAATGCTGAATACTTGCCAAATATAAATCCCTGCTCAACTTCCAATAGATCCTTCGCTACGGAGCCTTCACGTTTGTTCTCCTCCTCCTGAGTCACTTTTGCTGGTTGGAGTACCAAGATGCTGAGGACCAGAGCGTGACGACGCCTCTGCCTTTCATTGACTACTTTGCCGTCGTCTCAGCCCTGACTTTCGCTATCCACTTTACTTGCCTGACTACGACGGCTTATTTTTTGCCAGATTTCGAGCTGGTAATCAAATACTTATGCCCAGCTCCGGTATTCTTACCGCTCTCTGACAAATGGTACTAATCGCTTTTCTGCCTTGAACAGCGAGCCGGAAACAAGGTTCAGGAGTTATTTTGGACCGTTTGCAGCAGCCATGTCCTGATTCATTGCTACTTTGAGGCCCAGGCCGGGATTGAGCCGCAGCTCCCTGAGGGCCTCTCGGATCTCCGTTTCTACACTGCGCTCTTCTTCTCCGGGCTCGTCACGGGCGCTGTGGCCATTGGATAATTGTTCTGTTCTAAATTTCCTGACCTCACGTGCCTCTGCAATAGTGCTCATAGCAACCAATTTAACGAATGTGTTGACGCCAAATTAAACAGTTCTCCACAACCATTGGGCCCTGACTTCTAAAGTCTAATGTTTTAATTGTACGTAGTATTAGGGTCATCGTAGTTTAGGGATTTCTGTAGGGTTACGGCCATCTTGCAGTTTGATAATGACATGGCCGCGTCTCTGTCAGACTGCCCGCCTGAGTGTCGGGCTCGGACTCCTCTTTATGATCGCAGTAGGTGCACTATTAAAATCACTTTCTCAAGGGCTACCTAATGTATCTGTTAACTTTGACCAGATCTATCAGCTCATCTCCTTTCTCGTATCCTTAATCCTGAGTTCCATCCTTGCCGTATTTCTGGCCTACATGTTCGAGTTTTGTTGGGGCTACGGCCTTCCCTTGTTTATCGTCTGTTTCATTCAAGCCTGCCTCCTCATCGCTCTGGCTAGAATCCATACTAATCTTCATGATGGAACCATAGGCCGGCGGCTGGCTCCAAAAATACGAGAATTCCCAATTCTATTAAATATGGTAAGCTTCTTAAGTTGTGTCCTAACTCCTCCTCGGAATACGAGAGCTTCGTCTCCATTTTAGAGCCCGGTCATCATCACGATCTGCCTCTCCCTTGGAGCCTTCTACGAAATCTACTTCCAGTATTGGACCCTTCATCTTGAGAAGTCAGAGGCTGGGGGCAGCCAACGCCGACCCGCCACTGAGAAGGGCCCGCTCCGCTTCCACAAATCCCGGACACACGGAACAGAGACTGGGCCCTACATTGACCCCACGCTTTTCCTCATCATGGCCAAAGACTCCATAACCTCCTTTTATATCTTCATGGTCTCCTTCTCCTACTTAGTTTATACTGGGACTAAAATCATTCAGCAAGATGGTTCTCAGCCGCAGCAACCTTGGGAACGCCCTCCCAATGACTTGGGAAAGTACTCCAACGTCGTCATTCTATTCGGAGTCGTACGTGGCCTTGCAACGATGGACCCATTTACGCGTACTGTACCTACATACTAAATTGGTGTATTTATTAGTTTTTTCAAGGGGCCCTCTTGTTCGTCTACGGAATCCCGGTCGTCTATGTGACCCTCTTCTCAAAAGTACTCAACGCGGCCCATGGGAGCGTCTTCTCTTACATTGCCGTATTTTCGGGATTCCTCGGGATTGGGGCCAGCTACGTTGAGACCAAGGAACCGTTTCCACAAGTTAGGAACTTGCCGCCGTCCTACTACTATGAGGTTGGACCGTAATCATAAAGGTGGTCAGCACTTATTAAGTTAAGCCAAACAAGCCCGCGCTAACGTGGAACGAATACTTTATAATACGAAAGCGGGCCTGTTTGGCTAGTCAAATGAAAAATGTTAATCTTTATAATTCAGAATCGAAACAATCTATGTCCATACATTGTGACTTTTGACTTATGTACTAATTGACTTAAGAATTCCGCTAATTCCAGTGCCAGGCCAAGGCCCGCCTCCTCCTCCTCAACTACGGGATCCTTCCCTTCACTTACTTTTGGTTCCTCAACTTTGACTCCTTTGTCCAAATCCCGCTCCACACGACCGAGGAAGACCACCGGTTCTTCCTCTTTACCATCTCCTTCGCACTCCTCGTTTTCCAAACCATTAAGATCATTTCCTTCCAAGTCCTCGTGACCCGTCATCCGCTGGTCATCTTTCGGGCTCGTAGGAGGCGCCGGCGCCGGAGACTTCCTGCCCTAGACCCCGAAGCCCCGCCTCGAAATATGAACCTAGTAGAGAATCCACCAGAAGAGCTGGTCCCGGTTCCGGTAGAGCTCTGCTCCAATCCAGATCTGACATCCCTGGAGCAAGTTCTTGTTGATAGCAGTAGGCCTACACTTCTTGGTCACGCCTCTCTCCAGAACAACAATATACAGGCGGAGCACTCCTCCCAAGCTAATCTTCAAGGGCCCTCTCAGCCTGAAGACGGTGGGCTAAAGAGAATCAAGAAGAAACGGTCCAGGTCCAGGAAACCGGCCCATCCCGAAACCTTTCGGATCATAAACGAAGTGATTGATAACTGGTTACTGGAAATTGACAAGTTGGTTGATCCGATGGGCGAATCCGAAGAGGGCACGCTCAATGTAGAATCCTCGACTTCTGTTCCCGTATCATCCAGGGACGAGTGCCAAGAACCAGGGCCGAGTACCAGCGTTCCTCCTTCACAGCCCATTCCCGAGCCCCAACCGCCTGGAGTACATCATGGGCCTTGGCGGATCGGCGAAGGACCTTATACAGACTTTGACTTCGACCCCACGGCCCAGGATTCAAATAATAATGACGCGGAATAATAGGAGTCATGTAAAATTCATAATTCATCAAACTGGACTTTAATTAAACTTTATTTGCACAACATGTGTGAATCAAGATCCTAAATATGGTGGGCTGTGCTGTGGGCGACCTACGATTAATACTGTACTTAAGTTCAAAGTGCGTCCTTCTTTCTCGATACAGGCTTGAAGGCAGGAGGGGCTTTGAACTGAAGCCTGAGCTCCTTCATGACCCCGTCCACCCGAGGGATAAGTTCCTTCCGGTACTTCCACACGGTTCTGTCCGCGGTGTGGTTGAGACAGGAGAGCTTGTGACAGTTCCGCCAGTTCGGCGTCCTCTTTTGGACTCCGCAGTGCCTTAGGTAGTGCTTGTAGTGCTGGAGATGGGCCTCCTTGACCTGTATCAGCGTACCTCGACACTTTTTGCCCAAGCAGCTCTGAGGCCAGTGATTGAAGACGATTTCGACTTGAGTTGGGTCAAAGAAGGCCTTCATACCGGAAATAGAACGCCCATTGAACGGGATCTTGTAAATGTGCTGAAATTAGTGAAGGGAAAGTTGGATTCTTTTGCCATAATAGGCTACAAGAACATATGAGCTGCCTGCCTGGTATAACCTGTAACATGTGCATATGCTTCGGTACGTCTGGGATCCATTCTCGCTCAACTCCTTCCAAGAAGCAACCGCTTTGTTTGACACCATAAAAGCTCTTGTTCGCTTTTGAGCGGTTTCCTTTCTTGTGATTCGCTAGTAGCTCCTTCCAAGTCCGATATTTAATTGGGACAATTACCTAGATTGGAAGTTGATACTGAATTTAAAAAATGGTCCTTTCTAAAAATATATATGGCTAAGCACTACTTACCTCATCAACGTCAAGAAGGACAATGTACTTGTACTGGTACATATGAAGGTTGAGGCAGTCATTGTACGGCAGTAGCTCCATCTGTCGCTTCCGTAATATCTGCAAATTTTAAAAAAAAATGGGAAAGGCGTAAGCTATTAAGCCGGAGATTGGATCTTACATTGTGAATTAAGTACTGATGACGAACTTCCGGGTCATTAGAGTATTCTGCGGGTAAAGTAAGCGGGGTGACTCCGATTTGACCCTTCCGTTGATAATAGTTCAAAACCTAAGCAGAACACGTTTGAATTCCGAACCGAGATTATACATGTACACGATACTTCTGTATTCCGGTAGTAGCTACCTTCTTTGTGTTCCGATCCACCGCAAATTCGTAAAAGTATATTTTGTGGGCTCCTAACAGCCGAACAAGCTCAATCCATTCTATTAGCCGGACAGATATATCCCGCTTTGGAAAGTCCAGCCCTTTGACGCATACGGCAAAGTCCTTTCGCCCGTGAGCCGGAGGCTTGAAAGCTACTTTCAGCTTGTTCTTCCCCTTCTCACACTTTTTCAAAGTCAGGGACACGGCGAAAGGTCGCTCTGATTTCTAGAAAATGAAAATATTATTAATCAAAGGCCTGGTTTCGACGCAAGGTTAGCAACCTTAATTGCGGTACTTCTTACCTAAGGTTCTAATTGATTCGGTTCGGCTCCCGTAGGAACCGGACTTGTTTCGGTTCTAATATTTGGAACCGGAACCGAACCGGACTTGTTTCGATCTAATATTTGGAACCAGAACAGAACCGGACTTGTTTCGGTTCTAATATTTGGAACCGGAACCGAACCGGACTTGTTTCGATCTAATATTTGGAACCAGAACAGAACCGGACTTGTTTCGGTTCTAATATTTGGAACCGGAACCGAACCGGACTTGTTTCGGTTCTAATATTTGGAACCGGAATCAGAACCGAACCGATTATAGCCTTATTCTTACCTTCAGATTGAGCTTCTTCGATAATGGACAGGAGAAGGCTAGTGGCAACTTGACCCCATTTTTATAGTTTCCAAAGTGTTTAGGCCAGATGTTCTTGAACTTGGTGGCCTTAAGGAGAGCATTGGTAAAAATAAATGGTGATTCAGTTTATAATACAAGACTTTCCCTGCTCCTAAGGTATACGTATTGAATCAGTTTTCTACCTTGATTAGCTTTGGAGTAGAGCGATCGGGAAACCATAGCTGACACCATATTGTTGTGCTAGGACTGGACCCAAGGTCAATCCTATTCGCAATACCTATGACCCGTACGACGGGCTCTTGGTGTGTTCCATTATTATTAGCCAGTCGATTGTCGTAGTAGGAACCGAATAAATACATGGTCCAGTTTGAGTGCCTCAGAATCTAGGTCCGATGAATCGTAAGAGTTGAGAGTCTTTCCACTTATACTTTATTCAACCTCCAACTCAATTACCTGCCACATCATATTATTGAAACGAAGTTTCTCATTCTTCGGATATGACGTCTTGCACTTGTCTCGGGGCTTGAACTTCTTCGGGTAAAAGGATGCTGGATCCTCATGGACAATATTTGGGATTCTAAACTGAAAGGGATCGTTGGGCTCCTCATGCTCGACAAATTCAGGGCTTTCCGTGCCTGGAAGGACTTTCCTCGCCTCTGTCATTGTAAACTGTGCTGGAGCTGGACGCTTGGATCTTCCTTCGATAGGCCTGATACAGAGTTAAGCAGTTTTTACTTGGAAAGAAAGGAAAGGTCAGTAACCGAGTGTCCTATTTCGCCATACCTTGGCTTCCGAGTCGACTCCGCCGTATTCTGGATATAAATATCATCATAATTGACGTCATTTCCCAAAATAAGTTTCAGTGTTGGGCTGACGCTGACAGACTGGATGGAGATGATGATTTCGGTCTTGTTTCTCCTTGGCTCAACGGTGACAACACTCCGAGAAGGAATGGGCTCGGATATGTGGGAATAATATACGGAAACGTTAATGAAGAACAAAACTACAGCTAAGAGGAGGACTATGAGCTTTGTAACTAGCCTACAGCTACAGCGATAGCGCCAGCGCCAAATCTTCATTTTTCGCTTCCTATTGCTTCAATCGTTTTGATTGGAGGAAAATGTGTACTGTATAAGTTGTGATAGGCTGTAGGTGATAAGTACAAGTGACAACCTTCGGACCATAGCTTACCAGCTAGCAGCTAGATAGTCGGGCCGGTATAATACCTGTCGGTAGTCTATTGATCCAAGGAGATGTTACTTTTGTACTAGCTTTTGGTTGGCATGATAAAAAAAATTAAAAAAAATATGTAAGTGAAGAAAATAAAGATATTGGATACAAATTCGTAAGTCAGTTTATACAGGATTCCTAGACCATATTTATATTCCATAACCGAGCTGAGCAAAATTTTTTGTTAATAATGTGTATATATGTATGTGTTTGGTTCCGTTCCCAAGCCTTGTACTGAGCTAAAATCTGTACTTTTTAAATACAAGCGAATTTGAAAAATCTACCAAATACGTCCACGTTTGTCGGAACCAAAGCTTCGAGTGTTAGACTATTTAACTCAATACTTACTCAACTTAACTCATAACATTACGAAAACATATCCGCTCCGGGAATAACTATGTAACGAATACTGACTCATGAGATTTCATATAAATATTTAAAAAACTAATCTTGAATTATAGAAAACATTTTCATTTTTAATATAAGGAAGAATACGCCGATTGGTATTTCGCTTTAAACTGCTAATATGACATCTATAATATCCTGTTTAAGTCCTAATTTGGTGATTGATCACTGATTCAGTTACAGTTGTGCATAAATAATTTATTTGCATTAATATTAATATTAGCCAGTGTACTAGTGTGATCAAAGAATTGCCAAAGGGAGTCAACGTATTTCTAGTTCTTTTCCTGAATATGGTGTATTTTCTTCCGACTCGAAATTATTACCCGAATAGACGGGTCTAAAACAAAATACATCGTAGCTTCGCTTAAGATGGTTTAATATTGATATCAAACACTAACCCTAATCCTGGATCGAACTAAATTAACCACTTGGACGTAGTTGTAAAAAACGTCCTTTACATAAAATCTATATATTCTTTATGTACAGCTACGTTAATCTTTTTGGATATGTGTATCTTTAAATTCCGGGAATTCATCGGGTATAAAATGCAGTTAAAGCAGACTTTTTGGGGTGTAGGGATGTCAGGTCGTAGTAAGGAGTAGTTTGATCCTGAGTTGTGGTGAAGTGCTGCTGGTTTTAGAGGGCTACGTGTACGTGATTCTTTCCCTTCTGTGTCCCTCCGGACTACCTGATTTATGGAAATCCACCTAAATTGGGGAAGAGGAAAAATGGCCAATTTTACGATCCAAAATGATGTGTCACTCGGGAGGGAGGGAAGGGGAAGGAGCTTACTATTTATATCCGAGTTAGTACAATAGGCTCCTGTGATCCTAAATCCCGATGTAGTTTATGCAATGGTTAAGCTAGTGCTGCCAGAACTATTTTTTTTATTTCCGAAAAGTACCTTGTATTTTAATGTAAAATCCTGCATGGCGGTTTTCCTTTTTCCATTTCTATTAGTATAGTAGCTTTGAACGTCGAAATGAAACCATGACAATGTGTATACTAGGAAAGGGAAATTGGCTTCCATTACTTTCCCGGTAACTCTGATTTGGTCTAGTGGAAAGCTTTTAGCTTAGTCTGAATCTGGTCACAGGATCTTTGGTAGAATTACAAACTTTTCCTTGATCCTTGTCTGTCAATCTGAGTCCTATGCCTGTCTCTGCCGTACTGGGACGGAAGACGAGGCCTGGATGACTTGACAACAATACGAAGTGTTACGGGCGGAACACTGTGTGCTAAGGGCCGGAGTAAAAGGTTTGCATTCGACAAATCATCCTCTACAGCCTCTAAACTGCTCTGTACCTGTACGAGTACAATTGTTACATTTCCTTCCAGAAGCACTTGATTCCCGCGTCTTAATATTTACTGTAGATGATTAGATGCTAGTAGTAAATGGAAATTAGTTCAAATTCAAGATAAGAATGGATATTGTATGGCCGGTACTGGAGTTTTAAGAGATTTCTTTTTAAAAAGGAGAACAAATGTAAACTCGGTAAATCTATGAATGCTTGAAAACGGTGAGGCTAAGGACTTCGTATCATTTGAGTGGTTACCAAAAAAACGGGTTTAGTGGAACGAGGGAACATAAATGCTGGACTAAACTATTGTCGTCAGATGACATGGGATTCATGTTCCGTATCCTTATTGTCTGGTATGTATCTAGATTTGATCATTTACATCTTTATTTTGGAATAAAGCCTGTATTACCTAAGCAGCAATAAATACATGCCGCTAATACTCTTATCGCTAAATAATGTATTATAAATAATTATAATTAATTATAACGCCGTATAGTTGTATTTTGAAAAATGTATAAGAGCTTTAAACATTGTAATTACATGCAGTTAGAAGGTCTGGCTCCGGAATTTGATCCCTTCCCGCCACCGGAAGGTAGAAAATTGTTCCTGTACAACAAAAATCATCAGCATAACATCTGCTTAGTGTTTAGCGTAGAAAATAATTAAAACTTATTTAGCGCCCATTTGCCCATCGGCGTCCTCTGTTGTGGTTTGTGATGGTCTGAATTCTGAATCCCTTCCACTACTACTATTACAGTTTACAATAGCATTGTAACAGATTACACCCATGTACTCCCTACCCGAAACTGTTACGTAATGCTCTCCCCTTTCCATCATACATACAGTGAGGTATTTAGAGTGGGACGGTCCGCCGGATTTAATTTTATCAGTCCACATAACCTCGTTCAGAATCAGGTTCATATACGTTTCATGCAGCCGCAGCCCCGTCCCCTTCCTTAATAATTTAATCAGGGAGTAAGCAAATCATTAAGGAAAGGAGTCGAGCTACCCGAAACGTGTATGAACCTGATTTAGTGCGAGGTTATGTGGACTGATAAAATTAAATCCGGCGGACCGTCCCAGTCCAAAAACCTCACTGTATATTCTCCCTGCGTTACGCAGGTCCCTGAATGAGTGAGCTTCTTATTGCTTCAAGAATCTGAGCCTCCTCAGCTCAGTCGGCTTGTGGATGCCGGGTGAGATCGGGTGCCTGTATTTTGTATTATATTGTAGTGAAAGTTCAGACCATAATATAAATACAATAGGCAATGGACTGGAAGGTTCACACAAATCTACGTAAACTTTCCACACGATTTCGACCGACACGGAATAAGGAACTTAATAACTAGATTAATGGACTCTCGTCACACAATCAATTTTATATTACAACCGGCGTGAAAGTATG
Organism: Hypogastrura burkilli; assembly: GCA_034696285.1. Taxonomy (NCBI): domain Eukaryota; kingdom Metazoa; phylum Arthropoda; class Collembola; order Poduromorpha; family Hypogastruridae; genus Hypogastrura; species Hypogastrura burkilli. The sequence goes on from JAQFZY010000399.1 coordinate 15,807, forward strand.
GAATATAATGTTGGAGTTTCAAGCATATTAAATTCACCATTCGGACGGTTTTGGAAATGGCGACCGCTGTCAGTTTGTGCGTGCTACTGCTCCAAGCGCTCATGGTCGGACTTTACGTGACAATTAGTGCTAGTGCTTCTGTAAATGTGAAGACAAGCCAGGCCTCAATGTCAGCGGAAGAGCTACTCGGAGACTTGTCAACAAGATTAGTTATAAGATTAGCCCAATGTCGGGCTAATTGCTTGGAAAAAGTACGTCAGCATGTATTTTAAGTTAAGACTAGTATTATTTAGTGTTGCCGAATAAATTTAGATTTTAACGTGTATGGACCGGAAGGAAAACATTGTGTCCACATCTATATTTGCTTATTTGCATAATCTCTAGCACGTAGCACTAGTCTAGTAGTGTTAAATCATTTTAAAATGACGCACTTGCATCAAATAGTATTGTATCTACCCTACATGTCGTATTAAATAGTACATATAAATACGTACAGTTTGCAACGATATTTAATATGCAAAAGAAATGATAAATTACATCCAAATCTGTGCAACTTATTTAGCTAATCCTTTACTTTTTTTATACTCTCATATTTAGTTCAGCAAAGGGACGGAGTACGAACGGAACTCAACGGAGCCCTTTGTGAAGAGCGCTGACATGTTTATGGTACGTTTCCGTCTATTCTTATTCCTTGTAGACTTTAAACTGTAACCCTGGACCCCTTGTCATCCTCTAAGTGTGAGGTAAGTAAGTACATATACGCATAAAAATACAATCGTCTCCAAAGATCTTACTGATTACACAAAATTGGTTCTTGGTCGGCTATTTATGGGACGCTTATGGAAAGTGTCAAGTTATTTACATGACGGGGTCACATGTCGCATTGTCTTTATGGTTATGAATCATATATCATTATATTCTATTTAGTCTACTACTGTGGTAAATAAGTCTTTGACTATGCTGTATCCATGAATTATAGAGGCCCTGCCGCAGCCGTCCTAATTTTGTGGGAGTCTCTGGAGACTATATTAGTTTTTGACTCATTGTGGCTCCAGAGCAAAGGGACTCCGCTCATACATATTCATTAGTGTGGCCTCCGCTAAATGAGGAGAGCTAGGGAAGGAGCCACTTTGTTTGGTTTATAAATTCAAGTATGGAAGAACCAAAAAGAGATACCTACAGAGTCTTATTTAGCTGGAGCTGATGACAGAAGGGCTGGAAAAAAGCCTCAAAGGCTTCCTGTAAATAGAAATAGAGCAACTTTTGTTTATTTCGTTCGGACTTGGCAAAGTGTGAGACATGCATTATTCAGGAGCTCCGGCTGGTGCTAGTTTATACTTTGTATTCCGATAGTTGAGTTTATTTAAAGCGCTAAAATCCAGGCAGAAACTAATAATGAATGGTAGTGTTCGCGCCAACTGATATACTATATATATACATGTTACGAAAACAATGTTACTTTAGTGGTCAACCAACTTTTAAAAGGCTCAATATCAATATCTGTATTTGCTTATTTCCATAGTTTGTTTCGGCTGAAATGTATATTTTTTGGACCGCATTAATATTACGTCAACTGCACTTTTTATGACTTTCTGTGTAACTATGAAGTATTTATTTTTACAAAAGAGAGAATATCTTTACCGGGTTTTAAAGTGTATAGTTTTTTTTAGAGTTAAAAATAATAATTTGCCAAAATTATGTATTGCACTTAAGTATATGTTTCCATGAAAATATTTGCCAATTTTTGAGGCGCGGATACGAATACCCTTAATGTGAAATGTGCTGGTGAAATGTAGAAATGTTATGGTTAAATGTAAAAGTAGTAATTGCTAATACTCAATTTTATATTGTTTCTTGATTATTTGAGTGCCGTCCAATATTTTGACAGTTAGTGTTAAATAAAATCTGGTATATTGTACAAATAGCTTAAAAGGTAGAGTATGCAGTCCAAGCGCAGCGTAATCTGGCTCTGAAACGTATTAAATCCTCCATATTGCCCCATAATAATTCACACTAAAAATGCCACCCTTAATTACGGAAATACGCTGTATATGCAGAAAACTCATATTTATACTACAAGAGTTACTTCTCCGCGTAAATAAGGAACTTAATGTTCTTCCACGCATAAAATGGCTCTGAGCTACAGTAATAAGTGCCAGTGTCTTACTTATTACTATGAGGGGCGTCTTAATGCAAAACATGTGACAATGAATTTGGTTTTAAAGTTATAAGGCTACAGCAGCAAGGTGCCAAGACTCTGAACTCCTGAAAGCTGCCTAATTTTAATTGAGTTCCGCCTTTAATAATTATTTACTGCTCTGCTTCTGCCGCCGTACCCAAATCCAGCTAGAGCTAAAACTTGTCTTATCACATGGACAGAGACCTAAAGTTTTAAGATAGGATTTTCCAAATTGAAGGAAGGACTTAGATTGAGATGCGATTATTAGGCGGGTTGTCAATACTAAAGCCTGCGCCGCCTTTTTCATAAAAGAGCCCACCTTATTTTGGCAAAAGACACACCTTAAGAGATTGGGTTCTGAATCTAATTTGCCTTTTCATTTTTACATAGGAGGAGTGCTGGACGGCCTGTCGCCAACTCGAATATGAAAATAACACAGAGACAGGGACCGGAAGGAACAATTGGATTTGCCCTACAAATTCGTCACTTTGTGTAAGGAACAGTCACTTAAATTATATTGAGGAAATTGAGTCATGGGATCGAATTTGGCCGCGCGGGTTTCTATTTAATGCTGCCTAAAAAATATAACCTTTAACCGAAAAGGGGCGAATCTAGATATTATCCAAACAATTTTGACTAAAATCGCGTATGACATTATGAGGGAGAGGATGTCCTTATGTTTGTGTTTCATTAATTCATGAGACCTGAGTGCGCACAGGGCCGAAGCCAAAAGAATTAACGAGTCGTTAAATTACTTCCCGAATTTTTGCGCAGTGCAAGATTAGAATTTGCCTAAACGATCAAAGAAGAGAAGCTTGTATCTATCGTATATATAAACGCGTTCAATATTTGTATACTAACAATTATACTTGGTCGGCTGCTAACTGCGGTTAATAATACTACAGCTGACTAGAGTCCGGTTTAACGTTTTAAGCTGGCAAAGTCCTACCATTTGCTAACCATTAATGGTAAATTGTAAACGATCATTGATTGAGGACGTAGGGACTGATAAGAGTTAAAACGGCGCAGCGAACTGGCTATAGGCTGTTGACTGACTGTAAACTGTTTTCTGTCATTTCTGACATTTCTATCTGACTACATGCTAGGATGTACTGCAGACTGTCCACTGAATATAGACTGTGCCATAAATGCAGACTATTTGTTGGCTACTGACTATAGATTGTTGATCTCTGTTGACTTACAGCAGACTGACTGCACACGCTTTGTCTACTGTAGCTTGCTTGCTGACTGCAGGCTGTATACTGAATACTGACTGCAGACTTTTTTTTGCCGACAAAATGTTTACCGACTGCAGTATCTTGGGTAGCTAGAGAGATTTTACCGATCGCGGACTGTTGGATGACTATCGACATCGACTGTTCCGAATCATTTTTTCCTGTCAGTAGACTGTTCTCAGACTGCAGACTGTTTGATGACGTTAAACTGTTTACTGTGACTGCAGACGATTCGTTGACGACATACTGTTGACGTTGAGTGAATAGGTACAGACGCTTTGCTGACTATAGACTGTTAACCACATTTAGACGCGTTGTCGACTATAGGCTGTTGACTTAATGCAGTTCTGCTGACTACAGACTTACGCTCACTAACTACAAACTGTCGACTAATCATAAACTGTTCAGCGGCTATTGAATAGGAATGACTATACGACAGACCGGTGACTGACTTACTGGCTACTGGCCGCTGTGATTGACAAACTGTGACCTGTGACTGATCATAATACTGTGGTTGACTGGATTTTGGACTGACCAGAATATTACAGACAATGCAATGGAATCTGGTGAAATAAATCGGCTCCGAAAATTCGGGTTGGAGTTATGTGCCATCCCTAAATTTTTTTTCTGTTCTTTAAACAGCAATTTAAATTTAGCGAAGATTAACAAATTTGCTTGTTGGTTTCTGTAGTAGCAGACACGGAAGTGTCACGCGTCACGCGTCTTTATGCCGTGGCGTATTCCTGTATTCTTCTCTACATCTCTGAATCATTTGGGAGGTGATCCTACTTTTTCTGTCTCTCTTGTTTTGTTTTGACAGAGTAAGATTAGTGGACCTTTTTTCTACTCCCGGGTTTCTTTCAGGTTTTCGGTTCCTGAGATCCTTCTTTATATTTGCTCTGTCTCTGTTCTCTCCTTTTTAAAAGGAAGATTTAGTATGGCCATGGCCCGAGTCAAAGACTAAGATATATAGCCATAATGCATAGATGCTGCTGAACCGTGTAAGCGTGACGTCGTCGTGTGGGTTATCTCCCAGGCTCGTGTGACATGATGACAGGCTGACTTCTTACTCTTTATGTGCAAATGCCGCCCGCCCTGATCCAAATAAATGATCATCCCTGTTTATTATTTCTATTTAAAGACGAGACTTCCACGCACCTGCTCTCTGCTAACGGCTTCTAAATACGTACTTTTATTGTTCTGGAAATTGAGCTTTTTGACGGGTGTGGAGGCCTAAATCTGTATTCCCTGGCTTGTATTTACTGGTGAAAAAAATGTCGAAATATTTTTTGTACAACACTTATATTAAGTCTATAGTGTATGTGGCAGTGCCAGGACTTTAACGTGAGACAATTGCCACCTTCTCCTCAAATTAATGAGGGAACATAAAACCACAAAAATGTGTCTCTGAAACATTTCTGGACTGATTTGTTGGCGTCAGTCTGGCATAAAGCTCTACCACGTTGGCTAACTTGCAAGCAAAACTCCCGCATGACCTACTTTCAGACATTTTATATTCTGAATCCCGGGTTCCCCTAAATAAGTATCTTTTGTTTAATTTTTGTCCTAAATAGTTGATTGGGTGCCAGGAGGCCTGTCGATTTCACGGGCAGAAGGATTTGCGGCAAGAAGCTACGCTTAGGGCCCTGCCAGTCTCAGCCACCTTGAGCCTCCAGCCTAATGGGACGCTCCATTGGCCGGCTGAGACCGGCCCGTACCTTGTATATACTGTGGTGGGTCATACGGAGGCGGGGTCATGGGTACTTCTGGGTCAAACCAAGGGGTCAAATATTCAGCTACTGCTTCCGGTGGCTATAGAAGAGCATGACCTCCGGGTCCTTGTTGTGAGCCCTGAAGGGCTTCAAAGGGTACTCCGGCTTCCAGATACATATGAAACCTCTCTGACCTCTGACCCCTGGCACTTAACCTTGAATTCCCTGGTGCATCAGAAGTGGTTGGTCCTGGCAGAGCTGAGCTGGAACGTTCAGCCTCTTCTGGAGAGGTCAGCCAAAATTCCCGCCCAAAAGCCAACTGAAATGCGCGCCAAAAATCCCGCCGAGAGGTCAACATTTCTGCTGACCTGGGAAGTGGACGGGGGCCTGGTCCGAGGAAACCTTGTGACGGATAGACGGGCCGTCACCATTAGCCTCTGGCCTGACAGTACCTACTCTCTACAGGTAAGACAGTGGAAGTTATTTAAATGTATCATTATTAATGGGCATGAACATGGCCTACTGCGCAATTTTTGTTTTTGCTTGAAATTGCAACAGAAAATTGGCATTCCTTTATCTTTTTTTGTGTCGTAAACGTAAATGACAATAATACGACGGCCAAAAAATTTATATTTTTCGTATGTTGAAGGCTATTAAGTTCTTCTCGCCAAAAATATAAGTCAAGGTAAAATACTTGGTGTCCCCAAATGTGACAAGAATTTCCAGTGCTGGAATTTTGGGTACTACCTACATCTACACGTTTTTGCTGAATATTTGCTTACCATTGCAAAAATGTGTGTAACTTATGCATCCTTTAGCGCCCACAGTTATTTTGATAGCATAGCATACATAGACGTTATAAAAAAAATTTGCTACTACTTCATGCGTATTTCTTATATCTGATATCTGATGCCTAGAGCATAATAATATATAGTACTGCCACGCATATATTAAGAATATTGTTCAACTTTCTCGATTCTGGTTCCCCGAAGTCCTTGATATTTATACAAAGGATTAAGGCATTGCGTAGGTACTTCAATCCGAAAGCAAATAATGCCGAAAGCCGATAAGTATTGCTGATATTGCCGAAAAGGCAACTCCAGGCATACTACTATTATTTGTGTGCAGGGGAATTCTGTGTATTATTTGTCTGAATGTTTACAAGTTGCAAAGTCTCCGACTCCAGCTTTCTTCCTGATTAAATTTATACTACCGGGAGTACAGAAGCGGTTCCGGATTTACATAATTATCTACACCGGTTAATCCCTGAGAATATTCAAGTATACATTTTACTGTTAAATATTAATATCCAAACCAAACGACGTCGAAATTTGAATCTAAAGACGCATTTTTCCAAAACTCCCTATCTCAATAACACACGGCCAGTTGCAAATCTGTCTGGTAGCATGTACTCCTTGGCCCTCAAACGGGGGGTCAAAGTGGGTATAAACGACAGTTTGTGAGATTTTCAAAAACTAAGGCATGCAGCACATCAAAATTTATCTCCGCACCTCGGGATCACATATATGGGATGCAGAACGTGAATTAACCCCACCGGTGACACCCCACGACCTCCCACCGGTGAACCCGGAAGGTAAACCGAGGTCAATCCGACTCGATCATGGCATGTGACACATCAAATTGACCAGAACCGCATACTGAGTGTTACATTATGGTTGGATCCATGACTTGAGCCCGGAACGACATCCGGGGTCATGCCGACCACCAACCAGAGTTAAATATTAATATGAATTAACGAAAATATTTCTACCCAAAACCGATTCCTAATTACGGCGAAGTTAACCATCTACGAAATTAAAAATATTCTGTAACACCCCCTATTGTTAAATATTTATTTCCAAACGACTTTGAAATTTCAAATTCATGAGGCGCATCACTATTGTCAAGAAAGTTAAAATTGAGTCAAAGTAAATACATACATATTTACCGTATATCACCCATGTGATCTTAGTTTCTTTCTCTTTCTTTTTTTCAAATAGTTACAGCAAATAAATACTGTTATTTATATAAATCATATTTTGAGATATTTAATTCTGTACCTAGTCTTAAAATTAAATTAAAAAAGTATCCACTATGAAAGCCTATAGGCACAGCAATATGCTAACAGCATCAGGCCTTTGGATTCTCGTAAGTTTTCCAATGTTACGTTGCCCTGGCCAAGCTCCTCTTCATACCCATTTACATTCTTTTGCCTGAAGTCTTGAATTTAAATCCCGCGTTCAAATGAATCTTTAAAGAGTCAATTTGGGGGAAAAGGTGAAGAAAACTTTGTCCATTCAGGCCAAAGACAAAGTCAATTTCCTTCCTGGATCCTGAAAAGGGATTTCTGAGGCATCCAGTTCTGGTCTAAGCCTTCCATTTACCTGTCCTAGTCGGTTCCATGGATTGCATAAGGAAGTGTGAGGGGAAGGGACCCAGGATTTGACTAACGGAATCAAATATGCTAAATCAAACTTTGCTCTTGCCTACGTCTCTCCAACAGCCAAAAGGCTGGAAATGGGACTTGGAAATTAAAATGGAAGGGAAATGAGGTGAATTTTCTTGCGGAGGCCCATAATGTCAATAGTACAGGAACCGCGTCCCCTTCCTCTTCGGTTACTATTGGCTGTTATGCAGAATTCAATGTTTCTTATAAGAATGCGTACCTGGACACTTCTACACGTTGTATCATAAGTAAATGGTTCAAATATGCCTGATGAAGCTGAATGAACTTGAACTTGAGTACAGTATTAATTTATATTATGGAAATTAGCAACTTCTGCTGGCGTCGATATGACATTTCCGTAGTTAAGATTGGTGCTGCCCAAAAACTATGGAAATTAACTATTTTTTAATTTATTTTAATTCAAAATAAATTTTGGGCAGAATTTTTTAGTCGGTGTATACGGTGTTCCTACCCGGTTCAAGTTCCATACCGACTTGAGAGATTCTTTTGTTTGAAAATCAAGGTTGGGTTCAATTATTTCCATATATTTTACTGCAATACATACACGGTTTTAATGCGAAGTTTTGGTTCTCTTTATCTTACCGACATATGGATCTATATAGGGAAAGAATCAAAAACATTCTGTTGCAGACAACCGAACTTAATCTAACCTAAGAGCAGAAAATTCAGTGATAAGGGCTTAATGCTGTAACAGAGCTAACCGTATATTGTATTTACAATTTGAACTGAACTAAGCCGTTGAACTTCTCATTTATGTTTAGGAGAAGTTCAAATAAAAATTTCAGGTAAATATGTTCAAACTCTACAGAAAGTGAATTTCTTATAAAGCCTTGAAAGTGTACACGGACGTCAAAATCCGGAAAGCTAAATTTATATTTTCTCTATAAACAGAGAACATTTGTGAAATTTGTTTGAATTCACTATACGACGTGCTGTTTACTAAACTCTTAAACTTGAGTTATTTTTACTCCTGGTACTTTTGAGTCAAATATACATATCTGTATCTGTAGGCACCAAATTAATAGTCTACCTATTAGGTACCAATTAAATTAATATTAGTGCTGCCCGCAAAATAAAAGCTTCTTAAATTAATATTACTGCTGCCCCAAAAATAAAACCTTTAGCCTATCAACAACTCATTCAATGAGCCAATATTAAATGACATATATAGTTGCAAACAAAAGTCGGCTTATACGGGATTCCGGATTTCGCCCAAATCCATACTTTTTGGTCAGCATTAAATCCCAGCAAATTCTGTCTCTCTAGGTTGGGCTGATTGACCAGGGCCGACTGAATGGATCCTCCGAGTCCGTCCATGACCTGGAGGCCCTCCTTTCGGCCGAAGGTCAGCTCCCGGTGAGCCGACATAGCCGGACCCTGTTCCTCAACACAAGTCTGGCCACATACCCGGGGTCACAAAGGGCTAAGGTCAGAGGTCATGATATTCCCCTAAAGGGGAGCTTCAAGGCCTGCATTCTGATTTGGTCTGTTCTGGTCCTCTGCCTCCTCACGGTCTTCCTCATGCTAGTCTACTTCACGGTCTCAGTCTATCGGCACAAGAAGACGCTATTATTCCGGCGCCTCCCCTTCCCTTCCTCCGTATCTACCATTTCAAGAGAGCCGATTTGGGGGGAAAGGAAAATTGGCCTCTTACAGGACCAAGATTCCACGGAGGACTCGTCTAGTGAAGGTAACTAGGCTTGCATCTATATTTTTTTTTACCGGAAAATTAATAGTTTTCGAGGAAAAAATTTTAAGATTCAGAATACACTCGTTTCGTGTAGATCTCGTTCAAACAAAAAACATAACCCAACCTTGTGTCTGATATTGATTTGTATCTAAAATAGCCTAAAGATTTAATATTGGTGTTTCCCGACATCAGAGACTATGTCTTACGGAATCAAATCCAATGAGACCTAGCTTTAAATTGAAACGAACAATTATATGAATTTTTTTTCAAAATGTAAATGGCGTTTAAATTACAAAACATGAACATGCATATTACTTTTAAATTCGGTCAACGAAGTATTGTAGTTGGAAAGCCAGGATTATAATGTAAACACAAGCTAACGCCTAATATTAAAAAATACACTACGGAAAGTTTATATTTTTTCCGAGGCACTCTTGTTTTAGGCTGAAAATCCAATTCATTTGCACCAGGATTTAGTATTTTTAGGGAAGTTCCATATATTTTCCTGGAAGAAACACTCCAGCCTTTTATTCTTACTAAAACTCAATATTTTCAATTAGGTGGTTGGTAAGGGTGAGAATGAGGTGCCCGGGGCTCTGGCTACGATCAGCACGTAATAATAGGCCTCCATCCTCTATTATGATAATAGCATTAAGGCTCAGGCTTTGTTGCCTATGGGATAGTTTTGAGTGATTCTGAGAAGGTACCTTACGCCTTTGCCAAGGTGCTTAGGACCCCGAGTCCCGTTCCCTATTACCGTTGACCTGGATTTTTCGGCCACAAAGTAGATCAATTGCTCCGGGACTGATGTCTGATTAGCATAATGGTATTCTTTTGTGATTCCAGAGGCGGAGTTCGGGGATGAGTTGAAGATGATCTGAGGCTGAGCCATGGATTTGGACTCTATAGAGCTTTAAAACAGTAACGGAAGGCGGATCTGTTACTCTGAATTTAAGAAATATTTTGTAACATTAGCCAAAACAATCCTCCGCAGAGGTGTGTTTCTATACATGTCTATTTGATCCTGTGCCGAAAAAGTAAGTATAGATTTAAGTCCAAAACAAAGTATGGAAATGAACAACTGTAAGATGTAGCTGCAGCAAATAATATGACTCGGGTATGAATTCTATATAGAGGTCAGAGGTCAAACCATCAATCACAGGGTATACTGTGGTATAATGTATAATATATGCATAAGGTTATTTAAAAAAAATAATACAAATAATTTTTCCATTTCTTACAAAAGTTAAGTTTACCTAATTTAAACAGAATGTAGGAACAAGTTGTACTGTTTGTCGTCATCATCTAGTGACTTAAGCAGAATTTCCTAATAAGATAATTTAGAAAAATTCTAAACGACTTAATTATACTCAAAATATTGTATTGAGTTCTTGAATTAAAACAATTCTGATTCTTACCAAAATAAATTATTCTCCTTTCTCAGAAAACTTAGATTAGACCTTATGCCGGTTACAATTAAATTACAATAGGCTGGGTTAGTTCCGTTGTAACTCAGGTGAACAGACAGAGGCTACCTTCACATTTGGAGCTAGAACTCAGTTTTTTTTCTATACTTCCTTAAATATGAAACTAGCCTCTGTAATTATTTTTGCTCATTTTTTTTTCTTTCTTAGCACTGCTATCAATACTGATCTCATCACCTGTACATATTTACGTAATCCGTAACCTTACTTGTACTTTTTGTTTTAACCTCCCCGTAGGCTTAATTATATAAACAAAAATATGTGCCTTAGCTATAGCACAATGAACAAATCCAAAGTTTGACTGTAATATGGCCCATGTCGGGCATGGAATATTAACATCTATAAAACGACCGCAAACTTTGTATCCAACATCAATGCTGCCTCATTTGCATATTTTGTTTTGGGGAAAAGTATATAATTTTGGATAACCCTAATAATAATTCATTTTAAACGCTCAGCGCTGTACGTGTTGTTTTAAGCTGTCACCGTTTCCTTACTGTTTTAAAAATCCAACCCGCCGTAATTATATTGTTTTATTTATTTATCCAAACAAACAAGCAGAGGCTTTCATAGGCTCCGGCCCTGTAATTACGTGACCTGCCTGTGTACATTACACAAGGGTTGAAATGATGAGCGGACACTATAAGAATATTATCTCGTGTCCTAATTTGTACCTCCAGCCTCTCTAATTATATACCTTTGATGGAGTACAATGTATTAACCGCCTCTTCTGTGGTCCGTGACATCAGGCCCCATTATAACAATAGCTTTTAGTAAAAAATGTATCATTTTCAGTTTGGACTAGTACGTGTTAGTCTGCTTCAATTGTACTAGAATGACTGGTCTGGATTATTGTATGAGACTTACTGAACTGAGCCCAAATAAAAATCCAACAAAGACAATGTGTGTATTGACTTTAATCCAGCCACTTGCCTCAGAAAGACCGGAAGTGGAAAAACTGAATTTCTCGCGGAACAAATTGAAGCCAGTTTTTCTCAGGCTGCGATCTCTTGCAGTTTTTATAGTGAAACAGTTGATTGGGCCGACTCTAGCAGAGGGGATCGGGACGCATATGTTGGCGTCGTCTAAGAGAAAATATGTTCATCTATATATCCTACAATATCTGAAGATCCAGCGTCTTCAGTTTTACTTAGTCGGATGTTCCGTAAGCTTATTTAATATTTTTAATTCGGCGTAAAAATTATTGAGAAAAATAAAAATTCAATAATAAAAATGTAGAAATCAGCGGAATGATTTTTTTTCGCTATGATTATAATTATGCAAACCAAAAGGACAATATCTTGGTCTGATTAAAATAATTGGCGTTTATCATTCTTAAAATAAAATTAAAATTCAGAATACTTAATTCTTTTAATTGAGAATAAAGATACAAATATTGACCAATACTTTTATTTAATTATTGCAACATAAAAACATTTTCCAACGTGTATGAATCATTTCGTTTTAATTGGTCATAAAAATACAGCTTTTGTATGAATGAATACACTAAGATAGGAAAAAATATTTCGCAGGTTTTTTAAAATACTTTTTTCGGGCTCGATTAATTTCCTTCCGGGAGTATCTACAATACATTCCGATAAAGTTAATTTCCCCCAAAGAAGTCTACTTTTTTCCGCCTCAGAAATTGCTTTAGCCTAACGTTAACATAAGCCAAAGCCTGATTTTTGTAGAGTAGCGACCCCCGCCTGCTGATGAGTATGTAAACGGTACGCTCCACCGATTTTCAAATAATGGTCAGGGAGGGTCAGATCAAGCATGACGACTACTATTTTTGTGGCTTTTTCGGCGTGAAAGCTACGTAAATAGTATAAGGTATAGGTAGGTCCGTGAACGTGACGGATATCCTAATCCTGTACTCGGCAGACGCCAGTCCCTAACAATAAAAATACAAACGGGCATTCCCCTTCAAGGAGCCGGAATTCGGGGCGGGTAGCTCCTGAGTGCCCGACAATACCCAATAACTCAAGAACTGTAAGGCTAAACTAAAGAAATTAATAAGGAATGCAACTAATTTGTTTTGGGCTAAAATCTATACTTTTTATACAGCATAGAATTCAATTTAGTGTAACATCCTATTTTGCTAAAAATATTTGCATTAATATTCTGCCAAACATTAACTTCGGACTAAACCTTTGGTAAAATGTCGGGATGATTACTATAGTTCTCCTTTGGTAAACGTGATTTCATATGAACTTTGCACAGAGATAATAGCTAGAACCAAGCTAGAACTTGTAATATGTTATTTTGGGTTGGTTGGTTCAATTAGTAACAAAGCAATAGCGTATCAGAAACCAAAGGTAGCTTTGATCCCACGTGAGCCATCAAGGATCATTATGGAACAATGATTGCCGCCGCATTTGCTTACCTTTTCAGCATAACTTGGATGATTACAACATTTGTCTACCTGCTGCAATTTGAAACTCAACTCCACAGGAAACCAGTATAAAGTGGCATTCAGTGGATTTCTTAGAGCTCACGTCACGTTTACACTTTAGCTCTCAATTTTAACCTTTATAGGGTTTCTTCCAGGTGTTGCAGGTTGCAGCCTAATACTAATCCTGCCCAAAAATATGGCTTTTAGCTCATAAAACCAAATATGGAAATGAGGAAAACCCTGTGTTGGACACAAATACACACATTGGTCTTGGAAACACATTCGGCGGTTAACCTAAATATTTTAATTCGTGATTTTAAAGAAGAAATACCTTTCCAGTTTTGCGCTGGCGTGGAAGTTAAAACAACTAATTGACACTATTTTACAGTATTCCAAAAATTGAGTACAAGGGAGCAATTCGGTTTTTTTTTCTGCAGAGGAAATTCAGGTTTGGATATGGATATTCAGAGTCAAATAAAATTCAGTACCAGAAACTATGATGTTCGGTTTAGTACTTTGTTCAATTATTAAAGAACGGAGCTCTTTTAACTTTTCTGTCTGGTCTAGTCCTAGTTTTTGTTAACAATATACTATTATATTTAGTTCAGAACGCCCTATCTCTATAACCCACGATGACTTAAAATTTGCGCCGACAAACGTACGACCATGGGGTCAACGGCTC
>JAQFZY010000400.1:0-29628 GCA_034696285.1 Hypogastrura burkilli
TGACCCTTTTCTGGCGGCACGCTGCCGCGGGAGTGGTTATACCAAAATACCGACTGCAGCGTGCCGCGTGCTGCTGCTGCGGCTCGGTATAACCAAGCCTTTACCATTTACAAATCTTGAATGCAAATGTTGCAGATGGTTAGGAAATTTGAAATATTGATTTACTTCATGCTCATTTTCGGAAGTCCAAATCAAACAAATCGAAAGATCACATTATTCAAATACATATGATTTATTTAATCAGAATTTTTAGCTCTTTCGAATGGTCTGAATTATTACCGTATTAACGTAGTAAAGACGGATGCAATACGTAGAAATTACTTAAAAATCGAAATTAAAACATGTCAGAAATAAAAGAGAAGGAAAACCTATTCATTCGTATTTACTGGTCTACTGTTTTGTATCGGTTTTCCCTATTCCAGTTTTCAAGGACGAAATATTAGTTCAAGTTTCTTGCACATACATAGTTGCAAATTGCAAGTGATTTATTTCATAGTAATAATCCAACCGGAAATGACCTCATATCGGTACTACTTGCCCAACTAATAAATCCTGGACAAACGAGTATTCAATAATTTGAAGTGAGGAGCTGACTTCCAGGCATCTCACTACATTTACCTAACTGGAAAATGTAAATCAATACATGAATGACTTGGCATGGTCTGCCTGGCATGCCAAATTCATCTCGCTTGATTGATTATATGCGTAAATATTAGGACTCTCGTGACAGTTTCAACTCCGGACTCCGGTCTGGACTTCCTCACTCTTGTGCGTCCCATCACAGAAGGGCCTATGGGTCGTCTGCTTGCAGTTACAGAGCCAGTAGTCCCCACTTTCAGGGGCAATGAAGACAACCGGGAAGAGCTTAATTTTATAGAGGTCATTCCTGTGGGTCCCGTCACAGAAGGGCTGCAAAGAAAAAGCACGAAGTCAGGACTGTATTCATGAGCGTGGCATAACTTATTAAGTCTGACTTTGATTTACTTGAGACTTGCTCCAGCCACAGGTACACCAAGCATAGCGCTTTCCTTTTACTAGGGTGACCTTGAAGGGCTTCTTGTCGTACATTTTCCCCTTTCCCTCCTGCGCAATGGAAACGGCGGAAAAGTCTGAGAGTTCCGGGTACGGCAGCTTTACGGTGCTCTTGGAACGGTACAGTGCTTGACACGGACCCTACAATTGGTTGAAAGTTGAAAGGGACAAATTCAAATTAAACCGTATTGCATCGGTTTCTGGTTTCGTTTTCTATTATGTATTTCGTTCTCATAATAATTTAATGATTGGCACTAGTTTAAAAATGGATATAAGTAACTCGTAACGTGAATTACATTATGTTGTAAGCATACCAATGCCAATATTGATGAACCGGTTCGGTGTAAGAATGGTGTCAAAATCAGGCTCCTTGACATTACAGAAATCATAATTGGGCTTACTAATCGTGCCGCGCCCCGACGTTCTTCCGTATGTCAGAATATTGAAAAAAATGACGCTGTTGAAACTTTGATTAGTGTTTAGTTAGTTCACGTCCACTTACCCAATTAACATTAATTTAGTAAATAGCAAATCCGTTTAAAATGTTGAAAAAACTTTAAATGTCACTCCGCCGCGCAAAATGTTAATACGAAGCACAAGTCTTCTCACAGTAAGTAGCAAAGCTGCACACAGAACTCCCAAAGTATTCTGGTAGTCAAGCGCAGAATGCAGAACTAAGTTCCTTTCCAAAGTTACGGGTAATTTGATTCACAATCACAACTAAACTAAAGGTTAAATTAGTACGCTTTGGACGGCTCTTTATGTACTAGTAAGGCTTAATTTTATATTTTAACAACTTCGAATTTAAAAATCAACCTTTGCAGGTAGAAAAAGGAGAGCGAGCAATACGTAGAAACGCCAGCTGGTGTACAATTATACATTTGACCTGTTCGACATTTTGACAATTCGACATTTCGAGTTCGACATTATGAACGTTCGGAGTTTCATACTTCGACATTTTTGTGGAACCATTCCGATCAGCTTTTTGGTCATTAAGCTTGGAAAGCATTAAATTCGTAAAAGTCACGCCATCAGCCAATTTCATTTTTAAAAACCTTTCAACATCCGAAGATAAACTCTAGATAACTAGCATGCTCAGGGCATGCGTCACTCCAGAGTGTCACCCCACACTAGCGGCGGTATATTTTGAAAAGCTCTTACTCCCCCCTTAACCCCAGTCAATACAAACTTTTAACCCTAAGTACTGTTATTTTACACCGCAGTAGGTTTGTTATTGATGCAGTACTGAGACGTGATAGACGGGCAGACAAAAGGATTGAAACGACCAATAAGGAATAAGAAAGAGCTCAGCGTTTCAATAATGCACATGTTCGTGTTCTGAGCAATTGAATTGAATGCTAACTTTTAAAGCCTAAAAGACGAGATATTGAACAGAAAGTAGTCATAAACTTTTGAACGAAAGCATTATGTATGCATTTTATCGATTTATCTCAAACTTTCTAACTGCTCAGGTTTAGGGTCTTATAAACGTTCTCAGGCTTTCCCGCATTCCGTTAAACCATTTAGCACTACTGTCCGAAACTGAGAGATACCAGAAAGATCATTCAAATTCGCAGCATCGAACATCACAAGGTCCAGATCATTTAAAGCTCTAAGTCCAAGGCCACGATTTTAGATCAATTGATTTTTAAGATCAAATGATCTTGCCCATCCCTGTAAACTGTAAGCCATTTAGCACTGTCCGAAACTAAGATTTGGAGTTGACCTTAATTAGTGCACTGGTATAATTTAAATTCATGGCTGTGATTTAGGTTCCTATAATAAGTCCTTAGTATTATTTCCGTAGTTCAATGCGCATTAAATAAAATCCTACGTTGTACCAAATGTGTACTTCTCAATAAATTAATTTTATTGTGTTTCCACTCACAATTTACAATCTCTTTAGTTGACTGAGAAATCCATCATTTGGCTTAATATTAGGCCGGGCAGTATGTACAAGGTCCCATGCTTCCTCAAACGTCATTCCCTCCACCTTGATACAATAGAGGAGAGCCAGAGAGGGGGCTCGGGAGATCCCCGCATTACAGTGAACAAGAAGGCGGGCTCCAGGGCTTCCCTTCACTTGACTCATGAACTGAAGGGCTTCGGCCATGATTGGCCCATTCGGATCCAAGCTAAAACTTTCTTCGTCGAAGAGGTCAAGGCACAAATGGGACTTGATCCTAGAGCTCACAGCCGGATTTAGCTCGAATCCCGGAAGGAGGGACAGAATATGTGTGACTCCATGCTCGGCAATCAGCCGTTCTTCGTTCGGCGGATCTTGGGACGAAATGAGGAGCCATGGGCGAAGGACCCCAATACTCAGGTCAGGCTTCGAGTCAACCACAAAGCCGTAGGACCTGGGCTCCAAATCCAAAGTAGAACTAACCCGAGCCGAACCCTGATTTTCATATAGAGACACAGTTCCGTCTGTTCTTGTTACCCGGGTGCGGGTTGGCTGGAGCCCGGACTTCCGTTTCTGGATTAATTGGCTCAGGCTACTCATGGTTAGGTCAGACTTAGGACAAGGGGCCTCGAAGCACGGGCAAGTTCTTGTAATTCACGGATTTGAGATAGAGCCCGTGTGGGGAGGCAGTCTGGCAGCGCTGGTTCCAATTCTGCTCGCTCGGAACCAGCAGCATGTGCAGCAAGTCTTGGCGGCTGATTTTTCCGCTGGCCACAGCGAGCAAAGCGCCTACCATCTTACGGACCTAGAACAGAAGTACCGTGTTTTATGTTGCTGACCATTGGAAAATTATCTATTTTTTGTTTGTTTACCTGACGCCGCAGAAATCCGCTACCCTCGACATGGAAGTCATAAAAATCGATATTAGGTGTCGTTTTATCCAGGAAGTAAGTTCTTTGGAGACCATTGACCCGGCTGAGTGAGATTCGGCGAACAGTCTTGATGTAGTCACCCTCGTCGGCACTCCGCTCGTTCTTCTGGACCTTGGAAAAGGTTTTGAAGTTCCAAGTGCCCACGAAGAGCTTCGAGGCCTCAAATATACGTTGAGGGTCAAAGGGCTGGGGCACGACCTCGCAGCGGTACAGTTCAGAGATTGGGAGGGCGGAGGAGAGTCTGATCTGGTCAGGAGAGTTCGCAGGATCTGCATCGAAATAATACGCGAGTTAAGAATTAATGTTCTTGAATTTGTACATTTCTAATTACTCTTTCTTACGGGATTTAGTAACAGCTATCCGGTAATAATATGTCCGGGAATAGGCCCTCCGGCAGTGATAGGTCTCAGGGACCTGGACGACCCTCCTCACACGAATGTCAGTCTCATTCTTCTCCAGGTACAAGTTGAGGCTCTGACAGACTTGCTCTGGCACAACGAACTGTCGAATCCCGAAGTCTCTGTCAGGCTTGGGAACTGGAAAAATAGAACAACAGTAGATACAGAGAAAGGTAAGATCCAGACGGGTGACAAGAGACATGTACTGTACAAATTGTGAGCAGTAGCTAGTATGCCTATGCAGTGTGTGAGTAAATTGTGACATGACACATGACATATGAAATAACACCACTGCAAGAGTAAGTAACTGCAAAAGGAAAGTACAGTAACAGTACAGCCCATTCTACTACTTGTTCTCAAATTAAAAAATAATTGTGTACTAATTACCAGTATAGTCAAAGTGAGCAGCGCTCTCAATAGCATGAACCCCCTGATCCGTCCTGCTCGAATTCACGACGGAGACCTGACTAATTCTTAGGATTTTGGCCAAGCCAAGCTCAAGGATCCCCTGAATTGTCTCTACGTCAGTATGCTTAGCTTCCCGAGCCACAAGCGTTTGCATGCCCCTACAATGTACAAAGGAAAGTTAGTATCAAGTATCAATATCAACTCTAACTATATACATGATCGCATGTCGTCATATGTATTATGAACACGCTTAGGTACCTAACAGCTAATTCAAATCGTGTACTTAGTAAACTCTAATATATATAAAGTAAGTACATAGGGCACGACGCACGACATGATAGACGATTTATTGGCTTTAACTACCTATAGTCAACTAGGAGCAGAACCATACGGACACAATCCACGGCACACGGCATGGCACTGTGCACGCTCACGGTCGCCGTGTACTTCGACTTAAGACTTAAATACAAAAAGAATTTAAATTATAAATTCAAAATACGTACTTGTAATTAGTCCCAATGTATGAGAAGAAAATGAGGAGCCGTTGACGCATGATGAATATGCACTGACAACTAAGAATGACCCAGGCGCCCAGGATCAGAAAGGTCACTTCTATTTCCAAAAATGGAACTTCAAATAAGTAACTTTTTACTGGCGTGGAAGAAAGCACACATTGGATTCAAAATTTTCTCTGGTCTCTTCTTCGGCTGGATTACGGGAAAAGTACGAGAGAGGGCTCAAGTTCAACATTGCAACTCAAACGGCTCGACGGGCTTACATTATAAAATGATCCATGCACTATCACGTCTGTATGTATGTTTGTATTTATGCTTCTACATTCTATGTACCACTAATTAATGCAAAATAAATTGAGCATAACTAATTATTCTTACATGAAATAACCGTATTTGTATATACGAATAATTGATTCGGATTCCTCTGCATATTAGTATTAGGAAGACAGTCATTTTTGGACCATTTTATTACATAAAGTCCAGTTGAGGTTTTTAAATGAGGCTCTAGCCTTGCTGCTGTATTGATGTCATAATTTCAGACGGTCGCTGACGGTGTCTGTAATGTTAGAAAAGAGTCCATAAAGGACGCCCGCAAAATTCAATATTTTTAGTACCCAGCTTCGAGCCGTCTGAAGCCGGACAGCAGCTACTCCCGATATTTGTTTTGCGAAATGTGAAATAAAATGAAGTTAGAGTGCCATTTTAATATGAATTTGATAAATATGAAAAAATGGAGAGAGTTAATTATATTTTCTAGTTTAAAGTATGGAAGACGGTCCTGAATCCCTTCCCCTATTTGAGCGGCCGTCGTTTATGGACTTGTGACTTAGAAGCACTAGAAAAATTTGCTTGTTTGGCCATTAACCATCCGGTTAGGTATGAAGGCATCATCGTCATCTGATTCCACTTTCTTCTCCACTATCTTTTCCTCGAAATCTTCTTCATCGGACTCCTGTTAATGAGTAATTAATAGAATCAGAACTGACCTTTCACAGTGACATTGCTCTTAAATAACGCTTTCGAGCGCTCTTAGCTAAATACTCCCGAAGCTACACATTTACTAAAGTTCGACTGGATGGTAAAGTTCCCAAGAACATAGATTTTTAGCCAGAAAAAGTAGGAATATCTACGGTGGGACTAATAATATGTCAATTGGGTACCGATGAATACAAAACTAATGTATTTCTGGAACATAATTGACATACACCGCGGATTTTGCTTGTACCCAGTGATTTGATTATCTAATTTTGGTAGGCCCTGGAGCTGATCTGCTATGACCCTGACCTTAGGACTTTTACCTCTTCTTCCTCTTCCTCTTCCTCAATGGTTGGCTCAGGGGTGGGCGGGGTCTCATCTTCCTCCTCTTCCTGTAAATAAACTGACAATTAATAAATACCTGAAGTTGCGACTTGATCGTTGACCTTGACCTCAATCCTCTCCTTCTCCTCTTCTTCTTCTACTTCCTCCTCCTATGAATAGATAAACAAGGAATGCAATTAATGAGTTGTGACATGACCTTTGCACTTGACCCCAGTTCTCGGTAAGGCAACCGAAGATTTGACAACACGCTTGGACCGAATTGGCCCGTTTTGATTCAAAAGAGTGTTTGTTGCCAGACTTGGCTTGACTCCAATTCATACCTCCTCCTCTTCCTCAGGGCACTCGAGACTTGGGGGCGGGGTCGTGGCGGTCATGACAATGACCTCTGTTGGGCAGGGGGAGGTCTGGGTGAGCGGGCTCTTCTGCTTCCGAGTCGACTTCGTGCTCACTGTGGTGGGACTGGCATAGGACGTGGTCGTGGCAGTCTCCTCCTCCGTGCTCGAGACGTAATCGTACTGCGTCGACTCACGGCGTTTCTTCCGCTTCTTCTTCCTCCGTCTCGGGACTGGCATTGGAACCATTTGGGGTTGTTGCGGGCACTTGACATAGTTGAATTCAATACTTTAGTTCATTGACAATTGCATAAATCCTAGAGCCTTTCGAGTCATTATGACATACCTGCTGACTGTATCCGCCCCCGCAACTTGGTATACACATCGGGATCACTGTTGGCCCTTGCGAGCCACAGCTCATTGGGACCCCGCCCACACAGCCCATCCCGCCAAAGTTCATCATGCCGCAGCCGGCGAGGGCGTTACAGGGATTGGGGCTGCACATGTTCCCACAAGGATTGAACATGGCCGCATAGGGATTGCACATATTGGCATAGGGATTGCACATACTGGCATAGGGGTTGCACTGCTGGGGCATGCAGGGTGGGTAGCATCCCGGGTAGCACTGCTGCTGGTATGGGGAGCAGTAAGGGTTCATGTTGCACGGGGGCGGCGGACCTTGGCCGCAACTGTTGTTGGGCCTGATCTGGATAACGGGCGGCTTGGGCGGGAGATGCTCCTTTGGCGTGAAGCAGCCTTTAGTTTTAGAGTAATAGTAGACGCCGGTCGGGAGGCCCAAGTCCCCGTTCTTGGCCTTCTTCTTCCCCTTCTTCTTCCCCTTCCGGCAGGGGCAGTCAATGGAGGGGTCAGAGAGGTCGGGCTCCGGTTGGAAGTTGTCCCCGAACTGTGTCTTGCTCGAAGTCGGGTTCTTCCCAACCGGAAAGTCGTCAAAGGGATTCTTGGGCCTTGGGAAAGGGACAGGAACAAGAATTTAGATACGAGAATTTAGTGGCCGAATTTGCAGGATTACTAAGTTTAGTATCTGGGCATCCAAGACTGGCGGATTTCACTCTGCCCTATCTCCTACATAACAAACATTGGGCGCCGAAGGCTAAATCTGCCATAGCAACCCAAAGTTCAACTATTCTGAAGGGCCTCCTTCAAAATGAGCCTAATAATAGTGCTGCCCACAAATATTGACTTTGGCCCAATACAAATGAGCAAATGTATAGACGCGGGACACAATTTCTTTAGTCCAGCATTTAATAGAAGCCGTAAACTTGTCCGCCAACCTTCCAGCCTGCTTTTCCAGGGTCCAGGGGTCACAAATGTCTTGGGAGTCCGGCGTGAAATTGAACCGCTGGCGCCGCGTGTACTTGATAGGCTCCACCTCCTCATCAGAATCGCTGTTCAGGGGACAGCAGGCCGGAAGCCAATCCATCCCGCCACAACAGTTGCAAACACTGTAGCAGTCATACGGGGACGGGCCCGTCTTTTTCTCCTTTTTCGGGTAATAAGAGAGCTCCTCCGTAATGTCAACGTTCTGGAGCCGGGCGGCGGGGGACTCCTTCCGGGCATTCAGAATGAGCACAGGCGGCGCCGGCGGCTTCCCGTACTGACACACCGTTTCCTTGGCCTTTGGTCTTGGACAGCGGGGCTGGCACTGCCTCTGGTTCTGACTCTGACTCAGGCTCCCGTTCCCGTTGCAGAAGGCGGCCAGTTTTGACATTGGGACGGAACAGGATTTGGAAGTTCCGGAGGAACAAGTCGGCGGGAGGCGGTAGCATTGGGGAGCCGGAACGAAAGTCCCGCAACTGCTTGGACAGCCCCAACTGACCTGACACCCCGCCATGGGCCCAATCTATAGTAGTTCACTTGTCAATTTTGAATGTTGGGTACTACAAGCCTAGGGAGGACAATTTAGGCGTGCATGTCAATTGACCATGACACGAGAATTTGGAAGCCTGACTCGCAATGCTGCTTATGGACCTGGCATTTTGAAATCAATGTCAGGTCATTTTAAGGTAGACAATACACCTTTGTTTATTTATTTATTCAGGACTGCCCAACTATAGCATTCATTTCACTATGACGAAAGGTCAGGGTTCACAAGTCCTCAACGATCCCTTCAATAACTAGACCTGGGGACAAGTGAACCGTTTCCGGCCCGAGATTAGTATGACAGTTTGAATTGATGCTGCTGGCATTTGAAGTCCTCCGGGTCAGGCTCCTTTCGGGAGAGGGTGTTGGGGCCGGAGAGGTCAAAGGCAGTTCGTCCCTGCTCACAGTCCGTGGCCCCTTTGCTGGCAGCGAAAGCTTGGATTTGAGGCTAGCGTTGACCTTCAGCTGATTCACCGGGACGCCGTAGGCCTGGCTCAATGGGAGCGTGGTCCGCCGCTCAAGGTCAAAGAGGCTCTTGTTCGTCTTTCGAAGCATTCCCTGAAATAGGCAAAGAGTCCAGCTCGGTTGTCAAGCTTCAAGCCCTTGGAAATTGTATGTAGTACCTTGAAATCGAAAGGCCCGGCCTCATCCACTGACCCCGTTGACGGGAACATCTTGTTGGCCGCATTCGTAAACTCGATCATTGGGTTAATGACTTGGGGCGTGCTGGAACCGGGCTCAGACTTTTGGGCGGCCGTAGGCGTAAAGAGCGGCGGCATGCAACGGCCAGTAAATCCAGGCTTCGGATGACCGTTTACAGAACCGTTCGTCATTTTAACTTCAAAAGCCCGGGCAATTTGACGTGGGCTCCGCTGGCCGCTTTCAAGCTCTTCCTCTGGCTCTGGGGAAGCAGAGTTCATGGAATGTTACCATGGAAATTCAGGAAACAAGGGACGTTGAGGTTCATTGTCATTACCCACAAACAGTTGCTTTTCCTTGGGTTCCACCAAGGTCAGACTCTTCCTACGAACAGGAACCGGGGTTGTAGGCTCGCTTTCGAAGACCATGTCGACATTGCAATAGTTGGAT
This sequence comes from Hypogastrura burkilli, assembly GCA_034696285.1. NCBI lineage: Eukaryota > Metazoa > Arthropoda > Collembola > Poduromorpha > Hypogastruridae > Hypogastrura > Hypogastrura burkilli. The sequence goes on from JAQFZY010000400.1 coordinate 9,814, forward strand.
CTCGAACTTGCTACCGGAGTTGGCTCTATTTAAATAGGATGGAATGGTACACAATGTTATTCTCGAATGCGTGACCGCTGCCGCAAGTTCGCCAAATGCTAATACGTGAAAATAAATGCATTTGTACGAGAGACTAGTTGGAAGGAAATACTTTACTACCCGTTTATTGTATTGGCACAGCAAATTCAAAGGATCTCTCTCTTCAAATGAAATCTTAAAATAGTAATTACTTAAATTAATCCTACTCGCTACTGCTAATCAGCCTAAGTTCCGAAAACCTACGACCAAACTCTGTACAAATGCATTTGAGTCCATACTACTTGGTGACTACATAGTTGAACAGATTGACTTATTCTGCTTCAAGAGTCTCTCTGCCAAGAGCACTCTCGGCTCAAACTACCTTGCCGAACTTCGACGAGCCTTTGGAACTTTAGATTGACCCGCTTCCTGGCCAGAAACGCCCGCATCATTGATTGGATCTTCACAACCTTATGGACCTGCTCCTCGTACAGCCTGGGAAAATCAAACAAAATGGCCGTAAGACCCCCGACACCGCAGGCCCAATTTTGAAGGGATTCTGACCTGGACAAGAACTCCTCGTTGTAGTAGCGGAGCATGACCTTGTGCTGCCCAATGGCCCATCCTTCCAGTTTAAGCCGGATTAGGAGGAGCCGGCAGTTGTCACTCGTCTCCTCAACAGTCTCGTCAAAGGAGAAGGCCAGGAACTTGTATCTAGGAACAGTTGACCTCGACCTTTATACTTGACCTTGAGAACAGTTGTAGGCGTATTCAAACCTTTTGAGGAATTCAGAGAACCGGAGTCTTCTGGAATAACCGTTCTGCCGAACCCGGATCGAGTTGACGACGGAGAGGGCACGGAGCTGATACTTGACGAGCTCCGTGTCAAAGTCGAACGGCTTCCGCCGCAAGTTGGAGCGGAGGCAGCGGACAAAGTGGCTCGAGCCCTGGGAGACCTTTTGAAGCATTTCCAGAAGGGAGTTCCGCATTGTGGCCGCAATCGTCTGCATCTGGCGGCTCTGGGAAAACTTCCCGCGCGTCTTTGTGTTGAATCTCTGAAACGCACATGCGCAAACTCAGTATCATGCTTTTAAATGGTGGTGGAAATGGCCGCCGTTTACTGTACTTTATGATTTGCAGCGAGGGAAGTTGTCCACAAGGACTCCTTGTATTCCTCCCCGGCGCTGATGGTGAGGTTCCCGGTCTTGGTCATTTGGTTCGTAAAGTGCTGGACAATGGTCGGATTGGCGGACTGGCGCATGACCTCAATGACCTCGGGGGACAGGAAGTTCTTGTTCCGCTCTACAAAGTTCCTCGCATCGTATTTGACCTGGAAAGTAGAGTATGGCGGGAGTTCAAGGTCAAATATATTTATTTTACGCCCAGACATACACAGTATTACCTGCCCTGAATAATGAGCCACTGTAAAGGTCCCCTCGTCAATGGACCGGACGAACCGAGTCTGGATTGAGGCCTTGATTTCATCTGTGACATTAATTCGACAAATAAGTAGCTTAGATTAAGTGAAATAATTATTTTATCTGCAAACAGATATTTTCGGACTCGATAAAATACAGTTTAGCGGCCAGGAAAATGATGGGCCACTTTGTACCGAGAAAATATTTCGGATCCGCCTTTCCCGCCCTGGTAGCATTGTCGAGGACTGCGAGGAGGCCGGCGGGTTTTGATAGGACGGCGTCCAGGAGCTCACGATTGTCGTGGTAGCTAAATGTGGGATGATTGAATTCCTCGGCCACGTAGTCCTCCTGCAGCCAAAGGTTTCAATCCGTATAAACAAAGGGCCAAAGAATAAGGAAAATCATAAAAAAGGGAATCAAGTCACGATGTGAAGGCCCATTCAATTGATGACTCAAAGTGAAGGAGCCCATGTTCCTGTCAACAATCTACATTGACTTTCCATTAAGGAAACACCAAGGAAGGACTTTATGACTTTCTTAGCATAAATTACGACTCCTTTCGTCTTCTACGAGTTTCCATTTATTTATGATCCGGGGATTCGGGCTCTATGCATTGTACCATTTCCCAGGCAAAGACGCGTTGGTTGTAGAAGAACTGCATCTGCTCGTTGGTCAGATTGACGAGGAACTGGTCCAGCGTGTTGTCGGTCAGGAAGCACTCGAAGCCGGGAATGTCAAGGATCCCGAGGCCGTGCTGATCTCCGCTGGAAAGCCAGAACAGAAGAATCAGAATCAAAAGTGACATTATTGATTGAATCTCAATTTTATTTTAAAGGAGGATTCCCGAATTTCTGTAACTCTTTACAAGACGAGGCGCGTGAGGGACAACTTGGTATTGATCAAATTCACGATCCAGTCCACAAGGCGCGTGTAGAGGCTCCGGGCAAGGCTGTCCCGGGTCTCCGCCGCCTCTCTCTCCGTTGACCTGCCCCGAACCGCCTCCCCGTTCTTCATTAGGCAATAGTTAGTTAGGGCCCAGCCCAGCTTCTTCTCGTCAACCTCAAGCAGCTTCGAGACTGAAAAAGCATGGAAGGAGAAAAGGCGTACAGACGCTAGAATCCGAACGGGTAATGCGCATGCGCAGAGATTAAATTATAGAATGCGCAGGTGGAATGGTTACCAAATCAAAAAATTCACGCACGTAATGGATATAGAATACAGGACCCAGGCATACGTAATGGATACATAACTCAGAACTCTCGCTTGCGTAATGGATACAGAATGCAGAACTCGCGCTTGCGTAATGGATTCCGAATCTAGAAAGGCGCATGTGTAATGCATAAGTAATTCAGAAAAGCATTGTCGTTGTACTTACATACATAAATTAACGGTTTTAAGCTTACCTCGTTCCAGCGCATCTCTCTCCACCACCGTGACGCTTTTCTCCTCATCCTCATCATTTTCATCTCCAGCGAATCGAATCTGTCCCAGAATGAGAATGGCTGCCAGGATCCTCACGATCGTCTCTTGCTCTCCGCTCGTGAAGTCCAGGACGTTGAACGCCTCCTTGACCTCCCGGAGCTTGTTGACCCCTTCCTGCGGGGAATGGGTCGGGCTGGGGGCCAAGTAGTCGTAGATCTTCCCTTTCTCGAGGTAGTACTTCTCCGCCTGATCCGTGGCAACCAGCGTGTCGAGCAAGTAGTAGAAGATGTGGAAGTTGCTCTGTTTCCTGCCCAACATCACGGCCGGAACCGTTAAGTTTACACAGTTTCCGAAATCGTACCAAATCCGAATACCTGGACTGCTGGTTATGAGTCACACGCCATTTCTCGAGGCAGTAGGCCCAGAGGATCCCGCCGCTCAGCTTCCCCGTCTTCGTAAACGTGAGCTCAAAGTACTGGATATGCCGGGTTGAGTTGGGATTGAAGACCGTGGAGGCGTGCCCAAAGGCCTCCATTACTGCCGGCACGCTCGTCACCCGCTCAACCATCTTCCGGTTACTCTGAAATACCGTAGAAGGTCCGGACATTAGCCAAGCTCAAGGGTTTGGGGATGAGTGGCCCACGTACGGCTGTCATGTTGGCCAAATGCCAAATCAACTGCTTTCCCGCCGTGGTCTTCCCGGATCCGGTTTCCCCGGTCAGGAGGATCTGCTGGGTCTGCTGATGATGGAGCATGTCTTGGTAGGCCCGGTCCCCGACCCCGTAGATGTGCGGGGCATTGTCACACCGGGCACGGTACTTGTACTGGGCCGCTACCTGGAACCCGGCAAGTTTAAGAGAATTCATTTCCATTAGGTTTGAGGCTCAATTAAATAGGTGTGACGCCTTTGGAGTGATGGACACGGTCCACGCCCCTTGGAATTCGGAATGCACTCTATGGCCTAATTGATTGTGTAATGGAGAACTGGCCTCGGGTCCGTAGACGGGATACTCATGGAACGGGTTGATCACGATCAGGATGTCACCCAAGTAAGTGTAGATGTTCCCTTGGCCGAACCGCTGATGGACCGTCTCTAGAACCGTATCTTCGTTCACGGAGTCGAGTGTGGCAAGGTCGTCCCGCCACATGCGGGTTCCGACCATGTTACGCTCAAGCTGCGGCAGGAATCCAACAATTAATCCAAAATTGAATGTTAACATTTAAAATCCCTTACCTTAATAAAATCGGATTTGACGGATATTTCCGGACCGATTTGTGGAAGCGGAGCATCTCGAAACTCCTTTAGAAGCTGAAGGAAGTTGGCCCGAGTCTATGACAATATTAGAGAATCGGAATTTAATCCGATCTTGAAATTCCTATTACAACAGCAACTGGAACAGGAAATAAAACCGGTTCTCAAACCAAAAACCGGCAATAAAAACAAATACCGGTACTAAATGCAAAAACCGGAGCGTAAAACTAAAACCGGCACTCCAACCGAAAAGCGACACTGAAATCAAAAGCCAGTACTCAAACCAAAACCGGTACTGAAAACAAATGCCGGTATTGAGATCAAAAACCGGTACTACAAACGAATTCCGGTACTGAACCAAAAACCGGTACCAAAAAAGCAGAAACCGGTACTGAAACCGAAAACCGGTACTGAAAAAGCCAAACTCGGTCAACCTGAAACCGGTTCAGAGCCCGAAACAGGTATTCAAAGGAAAAACCGGTGCTTTCACCGAAATCCGGTACTTTAACACATTGAAATATTGTGACAAGCTTACCGGTGCCTCTTCCTCAGCAATGTTCTCAATGAATGGGTGCTCGAGGAGCTCAACGAGCCATGGGCGATGATCCGGGTTCTTTTCCAGGCATCTGCAGATCAGAAAAATAATGGCTAAAAGCTTCCACTAAGCTCATCCTCATTCTTAAGTGAAAACAAGCTAATCCCCGTCCTTTGAAAATATGAAAGGATCGAATGAACAGAGTGAAGTGATCCTTCCATTATGGTTTGGATTTCCGACGATATTTGGTCCTTGGAATCAATGGGGATTGTCACCCGAAAGTGCCTAATGCCTACCGAATCCCTAGCTTAGGCTTCCATTCAATTTCAATGTTTTCCAAAAAATATACATTTTGGCCCAACACAGTATGGAAATGAACAAATGTAGATTCTAGCTTAACAATATGAATCCCGTCAATAAAGCTGGCTAAAAATATATTCGTGCTCATTTAAGTCTACTCTAAACAATTTCTGCTTACTCGGAAATGAAGTCATTGAATAGCTGTGACCAGTCTCCGGGCCGCTTGAGCCCTGGCGGCGGGTGCTGGACAATATGGAAGAGGGCCCGCGGCGGGAATACTTCCGCCAACGGCGGACTCCCGTCCCCAAGCTCAACCCCACATATGCCTATATAGCTCGGGAGTTTATTAAGATAGCCGGGTAATATGGAAATATGTCCATAATGGGATTACCGAGTGACCATACGTCGGCCCTTGTGTCGTAGGCCCGCTCGGCCAGCCGCTCACTCTCAACGACTTCGGGGGCCATCCAGGCGGGAGAACCCACAACTGACTTAAGCTTCTCCTGGCAGTACCTGCCAAATTCGGAGTCAGAAATATGCTCAGAATACGGATATACAGTATTTCCAATGTTGGCTCAAATGGGCCGGACTTACGCTGCGAATCCAAAGTCACCCAGCTTGATATCCCCATTTTTGGATATAAGGAAGTTGGCAGTTTTGAGGTCACGGTGAACAATGTTGAGGTCGTGGAGGTCCTTGATGCACTATATGGGAATATTCTAGAAAGTGAACCTTGACCTTGATACACTTCTACTCTGTTTGCCTTACCAGAATGACTCGGCGGAGAATGTATGCAATGATGTCTTCGGATAAGACCCGATCCTTTTCATGGAGCTTAAGAAGCAGGAGCTGGACGGAGCCTTCCTCGCAAAGCTATTCAAAAGCAGGCTCAGCATTTGCGTTTACGAACTTAAAAAAATAAAATATAATATAACCTTACTTCCAGAATAAACCAAATTTGATTTGGAACCGTGGAAGTGTTCCGATAGGCTCCATAAGTCGCTGGAAAATTCGGATTCCCGGAAAGTTTAGTCAGGAACTGGAATTCAGTGTAAATGGGCGGGAGCATTGATTCCGACTCTTCCTGGATCTTGATGGCAACAGTTTTTTCTTCTAAAGCAGGGGAAATGGACATTTAGCTAAAGAAATGTAAAGTATTGGAAAAGATGTACCCGAATTAAGTGCTTCGTAAACAACGGACGAGTTTCCAGTCCCAATGATTGAATTAAGGCTAAACTTGTCAGTGGGATCCGGCAAGCTCTTCGCCCAATCCTGGGCCTCCTCTAAGCCCGCCATTATTGGGGGCAATATCGAAACCTGCACAAATTTTGCCAAACTTTATATTTTATGAAACCCGTGGACTCTCGTCTACACACTACAGCTCTAAAGCCAAGAGACAACTAACTTGGCTTCGATTCTGAATGAACTTAGATATGCAATACTTTCAATGTAAGCCTATTATACATGCATGCGTCGTACAAGTTCCAAGTCCAACTTTGACACATATTTGCTGAAACCTTATAAAAAGCAGAGCCAGCCTTTCAAAGGCTTCATCAGCCCTAATTACACAACAGAGAACTTAGTCCATTCAGTTTAGCCAGGTAATATATTCTTACTCACTTTATTACCTTGTCCAGGTTCCAAATAGGTACTAATTAATACAATAATGTGGATATGGAGCTTGGAATGCCAGTTTGGCAGCGCCTATTCAAAACAATGGAAGAAAAATAGGTGTACCTTAGTTCTATTGTTTATTCTGGTAGGTAGATAAAGTTAGTCATATTTTTTAAAAATAGGATGTAGTATAATTAACAGTAGGAGGAAAAGTGTGTGTAGAAAATAATAGTACGTTTAGCCATTAATACAGCTTATAACAGTACTATGTAGTACCTTGCCTTCGGAATGTAATGCATTGCTCTGTATGGAATATGGAATGGAGTGTGATGCAACTGAACACAACTATTAATACTGAGAACGTTCTACTTAATTTATGAATTAAGGAATCTAAAATTATGTAACATTAGGAAAAAAATACATAAACACATATAACTGTACATACTCCCTATTAACATCAGTCTTAGTTAAATTGCACACGAAATACGTCAGGAATACTGTCGAGTAGTCATAATACTGTCCTGTGTCATATGTACACTACAAATCACAAAGTAATACTTAAATATCAAGAGTTAACTATAAACACGTATTTTACATTTTACATGCAAAGTGGCTAAAAATTGATAGAACATGGAATGGCTCCGGACCTTACAAGTACCTAACTAATTGCTATGCTATTTACAGACCGTGATCCACTCATCAATCGTGCAGTTTTGGCACTGAACCTCGCAACACCTGCAACCCAGAAGTCATGATTAGGACCCTCTGACCCACAAAGAATGAGCCAATGACTCACCATTTAAATAGACAGTTGCACCGGGTCGTGTAGACCTGCCGTATCGTATTGTAGCCGCGCCCACAGCAGAGCGTGCTGCAGCTCCCCGGATCCCGCCCCCCGCTCTCCGTCCGATTACAGCGTCGGCCCGAAGTGCCCGGGAAGTCAAAGTCCGGGCTCGACTCACAGTAGGTTGGGGACCGCTCGTAGTACCAGAGGTCAATGTTGGGCTCCTTGGAGGAACGGGACTGTCGGTCACGGCGCTTTCTCCGCTGTTGCCGCGTCAGCTGCCGGTTCCCTCCCCCGCGGTTGTTGTTGAGGAGGAAGGGCCGGTTCCCGAACCCGGTCTGGTCAATCATGACCGCTCGCCGGAACTTGTTCTTGAGTTCTGTCCCTACGCGGCGGAAGTCGGGTGCAGACCTCCAGCAGGTCCGGAGCTCGCAGCTCCCGGACAGGCCGTGACACTTGCAGCGGACCTCCATATTGGCTGACACGGTCTGTAGGGTCAAGAATGTAGGGTCTTGGAGTTAGGTACATAGCATTTTTGTTTTGTGTGCAACAGTACGAATGCGCATAAAGCCTGGAAAATCCGCTTACCATATACGCATGCACACGACATCTGCACATACGTATTACGATACCTACAGATGGTGGTATCATATGCGCATGCGTATTGCGTATTAGAACACCTACACATGTTGGCTACAACTGAGCACACCCATTACAATCCGTACACGTGGTGACAGCATCTGCGCATGCATATGTACACTATAGACTACCAACGCATGCGCAAAGCTTCTGCGCATGATGGAAGTACTACAAAAAAAGGTTAAAAATATTTTTTGTTGGAAAAGTATGATAGGTGTGTGGACTTGAATGGCTGAAGTCAGTGCCTAATTGTAGTTTAGCTGTTGGTTGGAAGCTATAAAGTAATATTTAGTGGTTTGGGCGAGAAGGTGTCCGTAATGGAGACAATGGGCCGACTGGCTGAGTAATCAATTGAGCTTTGTGTTCGTGTAGGTATTTCCCTTTATTAATGAGTCCCTTTAGTTTTAATGAGTTTGGGGCACCAAAAAAGTTGGTTCTGAAGTGAGAAATGGTGATTGAATGTGTAAGCGGAGCGGAGAGAAGAATGGGATCACCCACCGTGTTTTCCTTCTTGGCTTACTAGTAAATAGAAAAGAAGGAGTCACGTCAATTCCTACGGACGGACGTCTTACTCTCCAGTCAGCCCGGAAACGGAGTCTCTCAAAGGAAGACCAAAGACCTATTATTTAGGAGATAATGGAGGGGAAGGGAAGATAGGGAAAATAGGGAAAATAGGGAATTAGGCGGAGAGGAGGGGAAGGAAGTAATAGGCTAGTAATCATAGACTAGTCCCAATGGATTACTCTAATTGACTCTAGGCCTATAGGCAAGACACCTAGAGAGGTGAGAAAGAGAGGATCCAACATTTAAATTAAAATGAGCCATAGGCTCAGAAATATAGGCCTCGAGACTACAATGGACTCAATCCTGTTAGGCTAGAAAAATTCCATTTCATGGGATTCCGTCCAAAATGAAGTGATGTCTGTATTTAGTCTGAAGACGGGACACCAACAATAGATTAAGAGGCCTCAACCGTACTTTATGGGCCTTCCGTCTCCGGCAAAACAGGGTTGTCAATGTTACAGAAGAATGAAGCCCTGGTTACCTTGGAATAGCTGCTTAAAGTAACTTAGGCTGGTTTCAGGTAACTTGGGTTCTGGTTTAGGTTGAGGAAACTTAGGTTAGGGTTAAGGACATTATATATAAGTGTTAGGTTGAGTTTAAGTAATTTAGGATACGGTTAGGTAACTTAGATTAGTTTTAAGGAATTCCGGTTAGGGTTAACACAACTTAAACTAGGGCTAAGGCAATTTATAGGAGAGGGTTATGTAAGCGTGAAGAGACCTTAGGTTAGGTTTAAGGCAACTTAGGGTAGGGTCTGGGCAAATTAGGAGAGGCTAGGGTTAGGTTAGCGGTGAAACAACTTAGGTTAGGGTTAGATAAGCATTAGATCCATCTAGGCTCGGCTGGGTTATATTAGCTTTGGTTAAGGTTAAGTTATCTTCGGTTAGGGTTAGGTTAGTATAAGGCAACATTGATTAGGGTTATGCATAGTGCAATGGTTAATGCAAGTTAATGGACCTTATTTTAGGGTTAGATTAACTTATTTTAGGGCGGGTACAACAGGTTATGGTTAATGCAACTTATCTTTGGTTTAGGGTGAATATAACAGCTTAGGGTGAATACAACAGGTTAGTGTTAATGCAACTTATCCTTGTTTTAGGGTGAATACAACAAAATGGGGTCAATGCAACTTATCTTTGGTTTAGGATGAATACAACAGGTTAGGGTTAATGCAACTTATCTTTGGTTTTGGTTGAATAAAACAGGTTGGGGTTAATGCAACTTAGTTTAGGGTGAATACAACAGGTTAGGATTAATTCAACTTAGGTTAGGATTAGTTTAGAAATGCCAGATTTTCTATGCAATCTGAATGTATCGACTCTCAATTTTGGAATTGATTATAATTTCCTGCCTTTTGCCCGGATTCTCACAACCCTATTTTCTGGGTTCCCTTGAAGTCGCCGGGCCCGCTCCCTGGATTGGCCCTTTAGTGTAAATACATTGTAATTTCTGGTGTTATTGTGGCTTAGGGAAGATGTAGGAAGTGAGATGGGCGGCGTAGCAGGGCTCGCCTAGTGTGAAAGTAGTCACCTTCTTCCCAAGGCAGGCCAGGTAGATGATAATAGAGGCGGCTATTAGGCCCTAACACCTCGGGACTGGACCGGAGTCTGTGGTAGGTAATTTCATGCCGATCTGCCCACCCCAAGAGATAAACTCATTACAGGCTCAGCTCAAATTATTAGCTAAAGGGCAAGAGGTGGGCAGAACAGAGCAGTCCACAAAAAATCACATCAAGACTTTAAAGTAAGAGATCATCTCTCTATCTCCGTCTACGAGCCAGAGCCCTTAGCACTGCTTAAATGGCAATTGTAAAAAGTCTAAACGTTTGAGGGCCGGCCCGGAATTAGCACCTTCAGCCTATTCATTGACTTCCTAATGAACATAAATCAGGCACGGAGGTCCGAATTAGAAAACACAAACAATTGAGAGGCGCCGGCTGGGCCTTAAAGGGCCCTTTACGGGGATCCAGCCGAGATTCAACACTTTCACACGGATTGTAGGGCGGAGGCATAAGAAATCATATGTAGAGTTTACTTGAAAGTACATTAGAATGACCAAGGCCGTGCTGCCCATCGCATGTTCTGTGACAATAAAGCATTAAAATGTCCATCTTCCTTGTAGCTCGTGCCGGCGTTTTATGATTTGAGTCCCTTGGACTCCTCAAACATGAATATTAAGGGAAAACGTGCTGAGGCCCGTGTACGCGTGGAAGACAAAGGCTTGGAGGGACCCAATCAGGATCCAGGGATTCCGAGGTAGGCCAGAGCCCTAAGCTTAATTACTAAGGCCCACTCACTCACCTGTCGGCCCACCCGATTATTGTGGAGGTTGATCCGGGACGGCAAGTCACTTGACCTCTCCCGGGAGTCCAGGAACTTCTTGGCAAACTTCATGCCGTAGCCCATGTTGTGGGAGCAGCCGGACCATTTCCAGGACGACGTCCCGCCCCCGCCCCGCCCGCGCCCGATCACAGACCCCTCATTGCTGGCGGTAAATAATATATAGGGAAAATCATGAGCTCTACAGAAAACATATATTAAAATATTTAAAACAGAGCCTCACCTCTCATTGTGGGAATAGTCCGTCTCCTTGGCCGGGTAATAGTTGACCTGGTCATCGTACTGGAACCCGCAGCCGCAGGAGAGGAGCTTCCCTTGACTGCAGGCCTTGGCCACGGCAAAGGCGACCCCGGCCGCCGCTATAGCGTGCCCAAAGGCAGACTCCCGGTAGCCTGGGAACATAAAATTCCTGGATTTTAGCGAAAGTGAGGTCAGGGCTCCAATAATCCGTAATTGTGCAGAAAGGTGCGAAAACATATTAGGTTCGGTCTACGGGAAGTACCTCTGACTCATTTCCCAGAATCTGACAGACAGGTGAGACATGGAGTAATTAAGGTAGATTGGGTATATCGTACAGGCAGAAATTAGGTTTCGCAAGGCATGAGCCAGTACTGGCGCCATGCATAAGAGGAAGCTTGTGGGGCCTGGCCCAGTCTGCTTCGTGTCACTTGGGGGCGTGGAACCGCTAATTATGGGCTCAATTGGATCTTTTGGTCCAAAATATTGAATTAAATAGGTAGGTACGTTCTGATTTTGGCTTGGATTAAGACGTTTGGTGGAGGTCTGCCTAATCAAGGGCCCTTTGTGGGAGAGATATGGGACCTCGTTCTTGGAACCAACCTCTAATTTTCTGTAATGGGCCCGAGTGGGCGTCCACGGCGGCCAAATAATTTCAGAGCCCGCAATCACGGCAATCAAAACAGTTAGAATTTACAATTGGGGAAGCCTGACGCCGTAGCCGCACTGCCAAGTGACTCCCCTAATGCAGGAGGTACTTATTAAGACATCATCTATAATCTGACCCGTTGTCGAGAAGATTTTAGCATATAATATCCTAATGGTCGGCTACCGTGCAAAATAAGAATTCCATCATAATTGGCAGTTAATGATTATTGCCAAATCCAAAAAAGTGCATTGTCTAATATATGTTCAGAATCAGCTGAGCAATTTTTACATACGTATTGGGCTAAGTAACTATTTTTTCCGGTCCGGCTTATTGACCTTTATGCTTATGCTTATGTAATGGATCCGTTAAGCTGGAGATGATTTGGGGTCAGATGTCAGATCTCTGGGAACCCGGCTTAGATGCCGTAGCTGTAGCCTAATTGAGGGCCAAGGTAGTGATTTGTCTGATTGAAAGATATGATTATGGTAAGGGTCCTAATGGGCCCAACGGATCCTTCCACGACGCCACCCAGAAACATAATCTGAGGAAAGAATTAGGAACGTTTAGGCAGAGGCCCTTCAGCTACTAAGCTCATTGTTGATGCCCTTAAATCGGGCACCGACCTACTATTTGAAATTTGCCCGAATACAGCATTAGTAATGAATACGTGTTTCCCAGATTCCCTAAGAATATATGTAGGTAGGTACTCTAATTTTCATGTAGCTGTCCTTGGTCAGTGCTAATGAGCCCTTAATTGTACAACTGGCAGGTTCATAAGAAGTACGATCCACTCCGCCTCCATGATAATTGTTCCTTAAATTGTGTTTCTACATTTAGTTTAGAGGAGTTTGGAGCCGTGCATGTGAAAAGGAAAAGATTAATTATTTATAAAATTAAGTTATATATATTTAGCGGGCGTTTTTTAAATTAAAATCCATTTTAAATTGTGCAGTATCAACTTGCCTCATTTCCTTCTATAGCGTTCTCTCGAGAAAGGGCGCCAATTTTAAAACAAACTTGTGATCAGAGTATTCTGTCCAAACTTTAGAAAGGGAACCGGCTACAATGTCCACCATTTTGTGGCTTCTAATCTTCAGATATACTTACCATTTAGAAATTCAGTGTCATATAGAAATGTGTCCAGGATCCTGTCCGTGTTCGGTGAGGTTGAGAAGGCTCTATGGGAGCATGAATAATTTGGTGTACAGAAGGGGAAAGGGTGAAAATCAATTAGGGACGAAGTCTAATACAGTTATAGAGTACCTAAGCAAGGATGAGTCTGGGAAAATGATGAGAACCCAAAGCCTTTCTTTCCATGACGGAGTCCCCAATGACTACAATTCAATTCAACGCCTAATCTTTACGGACTCAAGATCAAAGGCAACTGAGATCCTGAAGCCAAGCCAAGCCACCTTCAGTCTCATTACGTCAGACCAACAACACTACACACTATGCCTATGTACATAGAACCCTAACAACTTATTCCAGAAGAGGCTGATTGGAAAGAAATTGATTGGCTCCGCTACTTCCGCTCTCCTTTTCAAAGGAAGGGCCTTGATTCAAAAATACAAAGGCTTCAAAACTAATATTTCAATTTCTTGGCTTTAGGAAAGATTGAATCCTCATTCAGTACCTTGCAGTCTAATATTGTACCAATCAGAGTTTCAAATATTAATGATACAAGTTTAATCAAAATACAGTTTGTAAACAATTTCAAAGCATCATCGTCGTCATATGTCAGCATCTTAGTTTGTCTAAATATTGGAGCCAGTTTTCGAGAGAACGCTATAGACCGAAATGGGGCAAGTTGATACTGAACTAAATCCCAATAATGTTATAAGCATATGACCATCCTGCGTATACTCCTTAGTACGACATGGTTGCAACTTTACTGCACATTCCCATGCACCTCCTTAATATGCTTTAAACTTTAAACCAGCTTCTCACAAAATTAAAATTCGGGCTAGACAAATCCTATGTACAGTGCTGATAATTAGTAGTGCCCGCATTTTAATCCTAACTTGGTACAACTTGCTTTAATTAATTATAATTAATAATTAAATTAGGCCCCGCCCTAAAAAACTGCATGGGAATGTACATTTAATTCGCAACCATGTCGTACTTAGCAGTACATGGAATTAACTTGGCGGGCATTTAGAGAAAGTTGCGTATCAACTTGCCTAATTTTTTTTTCTGGTAATAGAACGCAACTTTTTTCCCTCACTGTATGTATACATATGTGCCTGATATTTGGGTTTAATTCATTGAAGGAGGAAATAGCTTCCGTTTTGACGGAATGAGGTAGTTCCGATCCATCATAATTTACGTGAAGGTAGGACCTCAGGCAAAGTCATGTTATCCATTGGTTTTTACGTGTAGCCATGTTAGGTCTTTGGTCTATGGACAGAACTCCCTGAAACCTGGATTCTGGCGCTTCCAAATAATGCCAGTTTAAAGTAAACATAAATAACGGATCAGCCTCATCATGGACTCCTCCTGTCATTTTGGCCTGGCCGCATGAATGGGGCTGGGACAGAATGAGACATTCTTTATGACATGACCCAGGCAACTCCCAGAGTCTTCATTGTAACTTTTCCTTTCGGTAAGGACCCAGGGGACCTTTCAGCAGGATTCTACACTATGTAGCCGTACGTAGTTCAATGAAACTAAACACCTTTGTCCCAGAGTGCACTATAAGCCTTTGGAGGGAAAGCAGAAGAAGCCGAGACACGTGAATCTAATCATGACATCAAACTAGGGCCTTCTATACGTATGTTCAGGCTCCTGGCTCGAAATTCAGGGAAAATATCGAACACAGTGCATTTAATCAGTAATATTGAATACCAATCAATATTTTGAAATCCAGAACATTGTAATTGTTTGTCTAAGTGTACGATGTCTACAATTTTGGCAGTTTTTGATGGTGGTGATAAATAATAAATATTTATAATTTAATTTGAATTACTACTTGAACGTGTGCGAGTTCCAAAAAACATTCCAGCGAATTTCTAGCTTCCCAAAAATATATTTTTTGCGTCTTTGTTTAATTCAAATGTAAGAATTTTGAGCAATTGAGCAGCGCAAGTATAGGCATTTCAGGCGGTAACATAGCCAGGTGAGAATAAGGCCGGGTAGGTTCCCTTTGATTCATTTGGTTGCCATAGTTCTGAGTTCCCTCTGCCATGCCCGGACTACCTTTGTATGTATGAGAAAGCTGTTTGAATTTTGAAAGGTAAGAAGTAAGAGATTGTATAGTGGAGGGAGGGCATGGTCAGGTCAATTGGTTCCGCTCCGGTAGGTCATGAGACCACCTTTGATACCGTTTGCCCTTTCTGTACACCTTTTCCAGCCAAGAAATCCCCTTTACATGTTAATTTCCCTGGGACTTGGGAACATTGTTTCAGGCCCCGCCCTTCCTTTATCACTATGGGCCCTTCATTAGCTAAGCAGACCCACGCCGGCCCTTTCCTTTGACCACAAAAAACGGGAACAGTTTAATTAATTCTGAACCAATTCTTACGGCCCGCCTCACAGCCCTCAATTTGGACCAATGGGCCCAAGGGGCCAGATCCAGTTTCCTTAAAATAAATTAGCCAACAAAGAGCCACGCACTGAATGCCTGGAGTTTGGCTAATAAGATTGATTTCGCTAAATGTTGGCAGCGAAGTCCCTCTCATTACCAAAAGCCCGTAACAGTGCGCGGCACTTTTTAGTGCACTGAGTAAGCTAAATATTAAGTCAGAGCTGGGCATTTGTTTCAATTGCTGAATTTTGCCTTGTGAAGTTCTAAATGTCGGGCATGCTCATAATGTATGTAAAGAGTAGATTTTGACATGAAATTAGTTTGGAGGACCTGCCATGAGGCTAACTTTCCGGGTCTTATATCTGAGATCATAATTGTGTCCTTTGTAATGCCCGCTCCCATTGTCAGGGCCCCAAATTCCTATCTCTGAAGCTTTTGCGGGGATCTGGCGGGCCCGGGATTGGGACCCGGGTTCCCCTTTGATCTCTCATTCAGTACCAACTTCAAATTCAATTACTGCCAGCGTTTCCCTTCTACGGGCTCTACTTTCTATATTTTACAAATCCCACGTACGACGTACGAAGAGGACTTCCCAGCCTACAGCCCACACATGCAAATGAATATGGAATTCGTTGAAAGTATTCCCACATTTCCATTATACTGTAAATAGTACAATACGTTATGTTAGACCTGTAAGTATTTATACCAAGTTTTAGTCAAATGCAGCTGTTTACTAGCTTTCTCCCATGCGACCTTCGATTAACCCGTAGGATCACGGAAGTGATCTACAGCTATGTGAGTCATATGAAAATTGTTCGGGAGGTCATGATCTATAAGTGTGACAACTTTTTAGCAAAATCCTTCTTGGGGCCAAACCCCGTATATTCAGTGCGTGGTTCTTTGGGGATAATTTAGAATTTTTAAATGGAATATACTTACAGGAGCTTGTGAAACTTTTAAACGCTGTATTTAAGTAAGGATGGCATTGAAAACGTGAAAATTCCCAAAGTTTTTTAAAAATTTGAGAAAATGCTTCTACCTTTCTGGAGTAGATGCGTACTATGCGGATTCTTGGTTCCCTGGAGGGAGGAACAGTTCCAACGGTGCTTCTGCATCTGATGGGCACACTCCGTGAGTGCCATTGTGATCCCGGACACGGCCACGGCCGTCGCATCCGGCGTCTTGAGGCAGAGCTCGATCTGGTCCAGCGTGAGGCCGGGCACGGTATGACAGACCGACGTGGCCTCCGTCCAGCGGGAAGACGACGAGCCCCGCCGCAGAATACTATTGACACTCGAGGCCGGGCTCTTCCTGACCTTTGGCCGCCTATTGGGCCCCTCACTGACCTCCGCGTCGGAGCGGAGGGCCAATTGGCTGGGACTGGCCAGGCCACGCCCTCGCTTCAGCCGATTGTCCTCCACCAGCCCAGTCCTGAATACAGAGACAATCAAAAACAAAGGGGTCAGAATCACCATGGAGGCTCTAAATGGGTCTAATGGGCTCAAGGCGTGCTTAAACCTACAAATACCGGTGAAGCATAATATGGCTCTAATTGTGCCGTTTTGGAGTTCACCTGCATTATGAGAATGTGAAAGCTAACTTTCTCTTCCTGTTCGTGCAAGGGAAATTAACAGTGTTTACAACTGTGGAAATTTAAATACTATTTGTCAATAGTCCGTACGTGCGAAAGTTAAGCTAAGACTATACGCAATATAGTTGCAAAAAATACCTAACAAAATTTTAACGCAATTATCAATTCTTTTATAAAAATACAGCTATAGTTGTACATATTAAAGCATACATTAAAAAATACAAATTTCTGCCCAAAGGACTCAATAAGACCTACTATGCAAAAATGAATTTGATATTAGCGCTGCCAAACAAAAGCCTTTAGCCCAATATAAATCACACATGAGCCAAACCTGACCTAATTGACCTTCTCGATTCATACACTTCCGTATGATTCGGTTTGTGCCAGGATTAGTATTAAGGTAAACAGAAGGCTCTTGGAAGGCATTATGAAATCAAACTGTATTTACTATTATGAGTACGAATGTATTCTGTACTGTCAATCAAGCTCAAGATCCTGGAGAGCGTCACCAATTCGTAAACGTGCCAGTAAAATATACAATAATATATGGATATGTACTTTCATGCTATTGACTCAAGATGAAGCCTGAGTGTCAATAGAGCCTGTAGCTCGGCTACGTCGACGTCCCATGCAAATTATCCCAAGATGAGCCCAGAATGTTTAGAAAGAGGAAATCCGGCCGACCACGTAATACTGACAATACAAAGAAACGTCAAGACAAACACACGAGGCCTCTCAGTAAGCTTACCTTCCGTGAGCCAAAACAATTGCAAAGAGCTGGACGGCTAAAAATAGAAATATAACAATCACTAGGCGCCCCCATACTCGCCTCTTAGTCCGCATTCTCACTCCAGTAATTGTTGGCAAATTTTAATTAATAATTGATTTATTAATTAACACTAGTATTCCTTAATCTGCCAATCAGGTTCACAGCTCACATGGCAGTAAAAACGAGGCTCAAGGTACTGGCACAAGCGTGGGGGTGGGAAAATTTGTAGCTAATTTTGAGAAATCCGGCCTAATTTGGCAAACGCGGCCTAATTTTTGCAAATCCGTGGAGATTCTTGGTAGCACGTGAGGGGTATAGCGGAGGTTCGGCCGAGTACTGAAGTGGCGGCCAGATGAAGGGAATGAATAGAAGATCCGGACCCGCTGCTGGTGATCACAATTCAGCCTGCTCCTTGTAATGTAAACGTGAGGGGGCGGGCTGAAGGGGCGGAGCCCTTCCGCTCCCCCTGCCCCTGCCCCTCTCCACCTACTACCTAGGATCTGGTAGCTTGGAGGACGAGACCGGATTGCAAATTCCGGGCCTAAACTCCGGCCCAGCCATAAATATGCATGGAGCACGAGTTGCAAATACAGGAGTAGTACGGGGAAACGGGAAATATTGGATTCAGGACCAAAATAAGGCGTCAATATTTAGTTGCAAGGCCGCCGGGCCGAGGAATACTTACGCATTCTAATTACTAACCACAAATTACTATACGCAACTATCAGTAACTGTTACTATACTCGTATGTAAAATAAATATAGCTATTTAAATACATATGTAATTTTCTTCTTGAAGTTTTTTTTGTTTTCCAATGCTAAACTTAGCTGGGATTTAGAACGGATGTAAATCCGCTATTGTTACAATGCACACCCTTACATATACAGAACTGCTTATATTGGCCGAATTTTTTAAAAATGTTTCCGTACCAAAGAAAGTAATGTTTTCGCCAAAATTTGGATTATTTAAAAATGTATATTTTATGGGCGGGATTAATAGCTCTCATGTGCCTTTCCTTGCTTTCACTGTATAAAAGTGAAAGCCTAATTTTTACCCAAATTGTGTGCAAAATTAGAGATTGCAAATAAAACAAAGGCCTACAACAATACGCCATTCTGCTTCCTATTCATTGTACAATATCGGATGCTTTGCATTTCGGAACCCTCTTCCCTGTAATCGTGTATTGTATTGTGTATTGCAAGGTATACTGTATCGTGTTATCCAAGCTTTTGAATATGTCTAAATATAGGTTGGTTGTACATACATAGGAAGAGTGAGGGATATTCCGGTAAAGAGTTACAATTTGGAATGAGAATGAAAGTGAGTTGGGGGCCTTTGAGGGAGAGCTAAGCCGACAGGACGGCTTGTAATAGTTGTGGGATATTAGTTGTAGTTCATTGTGACGGAACAAGTACTTTGTAAGTGTCGTGTGTCATTAATCGTCTCTCCGAAGTCTCGGCATACTGGAAGGATTAGGCGGCTCTCTGCGGAGCTTAATAGTGCAGAAGGGACTCGGGGATGGATCCATCTGGCCCAATGGCCGCAGCACACAATGGAAGTGACAATGGGCCCAGCGACAGCCACCCTGGACCTGATGAGTGATACCGGCTAAACAGGACACTTCTATGGGAACCAACACAATGACGAACTGGAACCGAAACTGGAGCAGCCCGGAGGTCTTGGTTTCAGCATAAGCAAACACTTCAACATTGATCTCATTTAGCCCAATTCAGATTTAGCACAAGTCATAACATCATACATAAAAGAGGCATATTCATATCTGTATAAGTCCGCATAGTTTTCGTATTTACATTAAAATGTCCAAAACAAGCAGGAGAACCGAGTATGTTCATGCTTACGGAGGACGGAGTATATTCATATTTACGAAGTACGGAGTATCTGCATATTTACGGAACACGGAGTATATTAAAAGCTACCGAGTATATTTATCTTTCCGGAGTATTTTCTATGTTACCGAGTATCTGTACATTTACGGAGTATATTCAAAGGTACCGAGTATATTTATCGTTCCGGAGTATTTCCTGTTATACCGAGTATCTTTATATTTACGGAGTATATTCTGCTACCGATTATCTTTATATTTACGGAGTATATTCTGTTACCGATTATCTTTATATTTACGGAGTATATTCTGTTACCG